>JAKFHU010001727.1:0-10803 GCA_023783475.1 Daubentonia madagascariensis | reverse complement strand
CCATGCAAAAAGATTAACAACCCCCACACAACTAACTTAAATTCCTGTTGCCCTTTTCGCCGAAAAGGGCCCTTTTTTTTCCTTTGAAATAGCCTTATATCGTCAAATTCCCTGCTTGTTTTGAAATTGCCATCTTTGCCATTTGGTATCTTGCAATCAGCACCAGAGAATGGGTCCTGCAAAGAAAATGCAGAACACACCCTGAAGAAGCATCTCTATGAGAATTCCTTTCCGTAAGGAAGCCAAGGCAAATAAAAACCTCTACATAATATTTCCGTACAGAGCTATATTCAAAGCTGTACCAATCGGAACGTCTAGATGTTTTCTTGCTGGGAAAAAATCGTTTTACGTTGAAAAAGCTTGGTACTCTCCATTATCCCACTTTCTGCGAAATCTTACTACTTCTCCACGTAGAAGGCTAGAAAAGTGACCACTGCATCTGAGTCTACTAATGAAACTCCGTACGTTCTACCTTGATGCTTTTCGCTGTCCTTTTACTGGGAAAGAAAGTGAGAAGAACCGTACTCTTGGCTGCATACCAGATTTATGAATCGAGCACAGATGAAATTCGGCTGCTTTCTCTCAGAGCACGGAGCTTTTGGACTTTGTACTGTTGCCATCGCTGAGTGCCCTCTTAATACGAACATGCCCTGCTTTCACTGGAGGCCTTGACGTTGCCACCGTACCCCTTAAACTGATGGCATGCATCGCCTTGAGAAGACATCCCTGAGAGACCATTTTCCGTTGAGGGCAATGCAGACAACGTTATAAGGCTTGCATACAGAGATTTTAAGGCCAACCTGTCAGAACGGAGCTTCTAGCTTAGCTTTCATACGTTGAGAGTGTGTTCAGTCGAGACAATTTATGTCTCCAACTAGCGAGGTTTTAATTCCTTCATTTTAAACTTGAAACTTGAGACATGTTACCTTAGAATTGGGTGCCTTCTGTTAGGCACATCTTTCTATGAGCTACCTGAAAGTGCTAGTGTTTTTGATCAGCATTGTGTAGAGTCTGCAATCAACTCTCATCACAGAGTTAGGATAATGTCCAAAAGTGAACCCCATCTCGTGATAGAATAAGGGTTTTCATTGGAAAACAGTCCTATTGCCTTTACCTTCCTAGGGAATGTCATACTATGGTTCTTAGGGCTTGAAAACATGACCAGAGATGAGTTCTTCACGAATGAAAACCCGTCCTACCATAAGCACTCCTGTTAATATCTTACTGTGAAGCAAGAAAACAACCCACCAAACAATACTTCCCTGCAAGATGTATTAAGCAAACCTATATACAACACATATCTAGCTTCCTTCTCAGGGACAGAATTTCCAAATTATACGCTTCTCAGATTTTTCCACTAACCCTGGCTACAAAATTTACATATTCTCCACCAAATGCTCTGATGAGGACCAAGAAGCTGGTCTAACAAGAAAGCAGGACAACGCCTCAAAAGCTACCTCCTATTTGACAGGTTTCCTTCGAGCTTTTGAGAACCATGCAATAATGCTTCCCTACACATATCTAAACTCCCCTTTACCCAAGTGGTCCATCCTCGGACCTTTGCTGAGAATAGAAGTGTTTATATGAAAGAGTTTACATGGCAATTAGCCTGGTTGCTACGACCTGTGCAATCCTCTGCACTTAGCCTGTTAGAAGTATCCATGGAGAAAGGGTTTCTGCACCAGACACGATCTACGCATACCAAGGAAGCATCTCTATGACGATTCTTTTAGTGATGGATCCCTAGGGAAAAACCCAGAACCTACGGCTTTCATGCAGAGTTTCAGCAAAACTGCACCAAAGTGAACATCTACCTGTTTTCTTCCTGGGAATTAAACTGTTTCAACTACGGACAACGTTATATTTTCCATTTTCCCGCTTCGTACGACGTTGTGTTTCTTGTACAATTAGAGGTTAGAAATGTGACCAGTGAACCTGGGTCTACAAGTGAAAGTGTGTACACTTCCATAGGGATGCTTTTCCATCTGACCTCTGCTACTCATCAAAGCAAGTGAGAACTAACTGAACATGAGCATTCCACACAGATTAGCGCAATTCTGAACACAGGTGAAATTCCAGCGTCTTTCTCTCAGAAAATTCGAGTGTTTTGACTGTGTACATGTTTTCCCTTGCCAAATGACCCACTTGCTACGAATAGGTCCTTCTTTTCCACTTGGAAGCTTTACAACCTGAAGAGATTACTGTGTTACAACTCAGAAAACAGGACTGGTCCTAGATGAAGCAGCTCTCTCAGACTACATTTACTTGTAGAAGGCTAGGAAGACAATCTCTTCGTAATGTTTCCATACACAGGTTTAAGACAAGCAGGACACAACTGAACATCCAGCTGCTATCTTTCATTGAGTAGAAGTGTTTTCTCTCGGGTCCCTTTTATGGCCCCCAGCTGAACGATGTTAACTAATTTCCCATTCCCCTTCCCTTACAAGCTTGGACATGTTATCAGTCAATCTAGATCTACACCTGAAATTCAGCACACTTCCTCGGGATCACTTGACTCTCTGACTCACTTTTCCAATCAAATCATGTGCGAACAGACCGTCCATTCTGTGGTCTCCCAAATAGTTAAGCTAACCGGTGCACATCTGACCTCGTAGGTGCTTTCTCTCATTGAGTAAGACCATATGCCTTAGAAATGGCTGTATAAGTTCTGCTTTCCTACTTTCTACCAAAATCTCCTTCCTCTCCAGTTGGAATCACGGAACTGTTACAAGAGAATCGCAGTCTCCCACAGAAACGGAGTGCACTTCTCAACGGAGCATCTCTTTGTGACTCCTTTTCCTCACGGAAGCCTGTGAAATCCCACGAAAATGCTCCTTTCACAGAGAGACTGAAGCAAACCTCTGTACAAGGGAACACCTAGTTGCCTTTTTTCAGAGATTAGACGTGTTTTCACTGAAAACAACTCTATAGTCTCCATAAACCCGCTTTGTACGAAATTGCAGAACTTCTGCAATAAGAAGCTTGAAATATCACCAGAGATCTGGATTTACATCCAAAGAGTACGCTTCCACAAAGATGTTTCCCTGTTTGGCACTTTTGCTGTACGAATGACATCAGAACACACTGACAATACTGCTTCCATGCACAGATTAACAATCCTCAACACAACTAATCTTATACCTGTTGTCTCTCGACGAATAGGCGTGTTTTCCTTTGAAATAGCCTTATATCGTCAAATTCCCTGCTTGTTTGAAATTGCCATCTTTGCCATTTGGTATCTTGCAATCAGCACCAGAGAATGGGGTCCTGCAAAGAAAATGCAGAACACACCCTGAAGAAGCATCTCTATGAGAATTCCTTTCCGTAAGGAAGCCAAGGCAAATAAAAACCTCTACATAATATTTCCGTACAGAGCTATATTCAAAGCTGTACCAATCGGAACGTCTAGATGTTTTCTTGCTGGGAAAAAATCGTTTTACGTTGAAAAAGCTTGGTACTCTCCATTATCCCACTTTCTGCGAAATCTTACTACTTCTCCACGTAGAAGGCTAGAAAAGTGACCACTGCATCTGAGTCTACTAATGAAACTCCGTACGTTCTACCTTGGATGCTTTTCGCTGTTCCTTTTACTGGGAAAGAAAGTGAGAAGAAACCGTACTCTTGGCTGCCATACACAGATTTATGAAATCCCGAGCACAGATGAAATTCTGGCTGCTTTCTCTCAGAGCACGGAAGCTTTTGGACTTTGTACCTGTTGCCATCGCTGAGTGACCCTCTTAATACGAACATGCCCTGCTTCTCCACTGAGAAGCCTTGACGTATCGCCACCGTATCCGACCCGAAACCTGATGGCAGTGCATCGCCTTGAAGAACCATCCCTGAGAGACATCATTTTCTCGTTGAGGGCAATGCAGACAAACTGTTTATAAGGCTTGCATACAGAGATTTAAGCCAACCTGTACAGAACGGAGCTTCTAGCTGCTATCTTTCATGCGTTGGAGGTGTGTTCAGCTGAGACAATTTTATGTCCTCCAACCTAGCGAGTTTTTTAAAATTGCCCTTCATTTAAACTTAGAAATTGAGACATGTTACCATAGAATCTGGGTGTCCTTCTGTTAGGCAGCATCTTTCCTATGAGCTACCTGAAAGTGCTAGTGGTTTTTTTATCAAGCATGTGTGGAGAGTCTGCCAATTCAACCTCCATACACAGAGTTAGGATAACATGTCCAAAAGTGAACCCCCAGATGTTTCTGTGATAGAATAGAGGGGTTTTCATTGGAAAAGAGTTCCTATGGCCCATTTACCCTCTTCCTACGAAAATGTCATACTTCTGTTCTTAGAGCTTGAAAACATGACCAGAGATCGAGTTCTTCCACAGAAATGAACACCCCGTCCTACCATAAGCATCTCCATGTTAATATCTTTACTTGTGGAAGCAAGAGAAAACAAACAGAAACAATACTTCCCTGCAGAGAGTTAAGCAAACCTATATACAACAGATCATCTAGCTGCTTCCTTTCAGGGACGAGATGTGTTTCCAAATTAAACAGCTTCATTTTCTCCACTAACCCGCTTGGTACAAAATTACATATTTTCTCCACCAAATGCTCTGAGAGAGGACCAGAGAAGCTGGGTCTACAAAGAAAAGCAGGACACGTCCTCAAAACTCATCTCTATTTGACAGGTTTCCTATTCAGAGCTTTTGAGAACCAACTGACAATAATGCTTCCCTACACATATCTAAACTGCCCTTAACCCAAGTGGTCATCTCTCTGACCTTTGCTGAGAATAGAAGTGTTTTAATATGAAAGAGCTTTACATAGGCAATTAGCCTGGTTGCTACGACCATGTCAATCCTCTGCACTTAGCCTGTTAGAAGTATCCATGGAGAAAGGGTTTCTGCACCAGACACGATCTACGCATACCAAGGAAGCATCTCTATGACGATTCTTTTAGTGATGGATCCCTAGGGAAAAACCCAGAACCTACGGCTTTCATGCAGAGTTTCAGCAAAACTGCACCAAAGTGAACATCTACCTGTTTTCTTCCTGGGAATTAAACTGTTTCAACTACGGACAACGTTATATTTTCCATTTTCCCGCTTCGTACGACGTTGTGTTTCTTGTACAATTAGAGGTTAGAAATGTGACCAGTGAACCTGGGTCTACAAGTGAAAGTGTGTACACTTCCATAGGGATGCTTTTCTATCTGACCTCTGCTACTCATCAAAGCAAGTGAGAACTAACTGAACATGAGCATTCCACACAGATTAGCACAATTCTGAACACAGGTGAAATTCCAGCGTCTTTCTCTCAGAAAATTCGAGTGTTTTGACTGCGTACATGTTTTCCTTGCCAAATGACCCACTTGCTACGAATAGGTTCTTCTTTTCCACTTGGAAGCTTTACAACCTGAAGAGATTCCTGGGTTACAACTCAGAAAACAGGACTGGTCCTAGATGAAGCAGCTCTCTCAGACTACATTTACTTGTAGAAGGCTAGGAAGACAATCTCTTCGTAATGTTTCCATACACAGGTTTAAGACAAGCAGGACACAACTGAACATCCAGCTGCTATCTTTCATTGAGTAGAAGTGTTTTCTCTCGGGTCCCTTTTATGGCCCCCAGCTGAACGATGTTAACTAATTTCCCATTCCCCTTCCCTTACAAGCTTGGACATGTTATCAGTCAATCTAGATCTACACCTGAAATTCAGCACACTTCCTCGGGATCACTTGACTCTCTGAATCACTTCCAATCAAATCATGTGCGAACAGACCGTCCATTCTGTGGTCTCCCAAATAGTTAAGCTAACCGGTGCACATCTGACCTCGTAGGTGCTTTCTCTCATTGAGTAAGACCATATGCCTTAGAAATGGCTGTATAAGTTCTGCTTTCCTACTTTCTACCAAAATCTCCTTCCTCTCCAGTTGGAATCACGGAACTGTTACAAGAGAATCGCAGTCTCCCACAGAAACGGAGTGCACTTCTCAAGGAGCATCTCTTTGTGACTCCTTTTCCTCACGGAAGCCTGTGAAATCCCACGAAAATGCTCCTTTCACAGAGAGCCTGAAGCAAACCTCTGTACAAGGGAACACCTAGTTGCCTTTTTTCAGAGATTAGACGTGTTTTCACTGAAAACAACTCTATAGTCTCCATAAACCCGCTTTGTACGAAATTGCAGAACTTCTGCAATAAGAAGATTGAAATATCACCAGAGAATCTGGATTTACATCCAAAGAGTACACTTCTACAAAGATGTTCCCTGTTTGGCACTTTTGCTGTACGAATGACATCAGAACACACTGACAATACTGCTTCCATGCACAGATTAACAATCCTCAACACAACTAATCTTATACCTGTTGTCTCTCGACGAATAGGCGTGTTTTCCTTTGAAATAGCCTTATATCGTCAAATTCCCTGCTTGTTTCGAAATTGCCATCTTTGCCATTTGGTATCTTGCATCAGCACCAGAGAATGGGGTCCTGCAAAGAAAATGCAGAACACACCCTGAAGAAGCATCTCTATGAGAATTCCTTTCCGTAAGGAAGCCAAGGCAAATAAAAACCTCTACATAATATTTCCGTACAGAGCTATATTCAAAGCTGTACCAATCGGAACGTCTAGATGTTTTCTTGCTGGGAAAAAAATCGTTTTACGTTGAAAAAGCTTGGTACTCTCCATTATCCCACTTTCTGCGAAATTTACTACTTCTCCACGTAGAAGGCTAGAAAAGTGACCACTGCATCTGAGTCTACTAATGAAACTCCGTACGTTCTACCTTGGATGCTTTTCGCTGTTCCTTTTACTGGGAAAGAAAGTGAGAAGAAACCGTACTCTTGGCTGCCATACACAGATTTATGAAATCCCGAGCACAGATGAAATTCTGGCTGCTTTCTCTCAGAGCACGGAAGCTTTTGGACTTTGTACCTGTTGCCATCGCTGAGTGACCCTCTTAATACGAACATGCCCTGCTTCTCCACTGAGAAGCCTTGACGTATCGCCACCGTATCCGACCCGAAACCTGATGGCAGTGCATCGCCTTGAAGAACCATCCCTGAGAGACATCATTTTCTCGTTGAGGGCAATGCAGACAAACTGTTTATAAGGCTTGCATACAGAGATTTAAGCCAACCTGTACAGAACGGAGCTTCTAGCTGCTATCTTTCATGCGTTGGAGGTGTGTTCAGTTGAGACAATTTTATGTCCTCCAACCTAGCGAGTTTTTTAAAATTGCCCTTCATTTAAACTTAGAAATTGAGACATGTTACCATAGAATCTGGGTGTCCTTCTGTTAGGCAGCATCTTTCCTATGAGCTACCTGAAAGTGCTAGTGGTTTTTTTATCAAGCATGTGTGGAGAGTCTGCCAATTCAACCTCCATACACAGAGTTAGGATAACATGTCCAAAAGTGAACCCCCAGATGTTTTTCTGTGATAGAATAGAGGGGTTTTCATTGGAAAAAAGTTCATATTGCCCATTTACCCTCTTCCTACTAAAATGTCATACTTCTGTTCTTAGAGGCTTGAAAATATGACCAGAGATCGAGTTCTTCCACAGAAATGAAGCACCCCGTCCTACCATAAGCATCTCCATGTTAATATCTTTACTTGTGGAAGCAAGAGAAAACAAACAGAAACAATACTTCCCTGCAGAGAGTTAAGCAAACCTATATACAACACATGATCTAGCTGCTTCCTTTCAGGGACGAGATGTGTTTCCAAATTAAACAGCTTCATTTTCTCCACTAACCCGCTTGGTACAAAATTACATATTTTCTCCACCAAATGCTCTGAGAGAGGACCAGAGAAGCTGGGTCTACAAAGAAAAGCAGGACACGTCCTCAAAGCTCATCTCTATTTGACAGGTTTCCTATTCAGAGCTTTTGAGAACCAACTGACAATAATGCTTCCCTACACATATCTAAACTGCCCTTAACCCAAGTGGTCATCTCTCTGACCTTTGCTGAGAATAGAAGTGTTTTAATATGAAAGAGCTTTACATAGGCAATTAGCCTGGTTGCTACGACCATGTCAATCCTCTGCACTTAGCCTGTTAGAAGTATCCATGGAGAAAGGGTTTCTGCACCAGACACGATCTACGCATACCAAGGAAGCATCTCTATGACGATTCTTTTAGTGATGGATCCCTAGGGAAAAACCCAGAACCTACGGCTTTCATGCAGAGTTTCAGCAAAACTGCACCGAAGTGAACATCTACCTGTTTTCCTCCTGGGAATTAAACTGTTTCAACTACGGACAACGTTATATTTTCCATTTTCCCGCTTCGTACGACGTTGTGTTTCTTGTACAATTAGAGGTTAGAAATGTGACCAGTGAACCTGGGTCTACAAGTGAAAGTGTGTACACTTCCATAGGGATGCTTTTCTATCTGACCTCTGCTACTCATCAAAGCAAGTGAGAACTAACTGAACATGAGCATTCCACACAGATTAGCGCAATTCTGAACACAGGTGAAATTCCAGCGTCTTTCTCTCAGAAACTTCGAGTGTTTTGACTGTGTACATGTTTCCCTTGCCAAATGACCCACTTGCTACGAATAGGTCCTTCTTTTCCACTTAGAAGCTTGACAACCTGAACAGATTACTGGGTTACAACTCAGAAAACAGGACTGGTCCTAGATGAAGCAGCTCTCTGAGATACATTTACTTGTAGAAGGCTAGGAAGACAATCTCTTCGTAATGTTTCCATACACAGGTTTAAGACAAGCAGGACACAACTGAACATCCAGCTGCTATCTTTCATTGAGTAGAAGTGTTTTCTCTCGGGTCCCTTTTATGGCCCCCAGCTGAACGATGTTAACTAATTTCCCATTCCCCTTCCCTTACAAGCTTGGACATGTTATCAGTCAATCTAGATCTACACCTGAAATTCAGCACACTTCCTCGGGATCACTTGACTCTCTGACTCACTTTTCCAATCAAATCATGTGCGAACAGACCGTCCATTCTGTGGTCTCCCAAATAGTTAAGCTAACCGGTGCACATCTGACCTCGTAGGTGCTTTCTCTCATTGAGTAAGACCATATGCCTTAGAAATGGCTGTATAAGTTCTGCTTTCCTACTTTCTACCAAAATCTCCTTCCTCTCCAGTTGGAATCACGGAACTGTTACAAGAGAATCGCAGTCTCCCACAGAAACGGAGTGCACTTCTCAACGGAGCATCTCTTTGTGACTCCTTTTCCTCACGGAAGCCTGTGAAATCCCACGAAAATGCTCCTTTCACAGAGAGCCTGAAGCAAACCTCTGTACAAGGGAACACCTAGTTGCCTTTTTTCAGAGATTAGACGTGTTTTCACTGAAAACAACTCTATAGTCTCCATAAACCCGCTTTGTACGAAATTGCAGAACTTCTGCAATAAGAAGCTTGAAATATCACCAGAGATCTGGATTTACATCCAAAGAGTACACTTCCACAAAGATGTTTCCCTGTTTGGCACTTTTGCTGTACGAATGACATCAGAACACACAGACAATACTGCTTCCATGCACAGATTAACAATCCTCAACACAACTAATCTTATACCTGTTGTCTCTCGACGAATAGGCGTGTTTTCTTTGAAATAGCCTTATATCGTCAAATTCCCTGCTTGTTTTGAAATTGCCATCTTTGCCATTTGGTATCTTGCAATCAGCACCAGAGAATGGGGTCCTGCAAAGAAAATGCAGAACACACCCTGAAGAAGCATCTCTATGAGAATTCCTTTCCGTAAGGAAGCCAAGGCAAATAAAAACCTCTACATAATATTTCCGTACAGAGCTATATTCAAAGCTGTACAATCGGAACGTCTAGATGTTTTCTTGCTGGAAAAAATCGTTTTACGTTGAAAAAGCTTGGTACTCTCCATTATCCCACTTTCTGCGAAATCTTACTACTTCTCCACGTAGAAGGCTAGAAAAGTGACCACTGCATCTGAGTCTACTAATGAAACTCCGTACGTTCTACCTTGGATGCTTTTCGCTGTTCCTTTTACTGGGAAAGAAAGTGAGAAGAAACCGTACTCTTGGCTGCCATACACAGATTTATGAAATCCCGAGCACAGATGAAATTCTGGCTGCTTTCTCTCAGAGCACGGAAGCTTTTGGACTTTGTACCTGTTGCCATCGCTGAGTGACCCTCTTAATACGAACATGCCCTGCTTCTCCACTGAGAAGCCTTGACGTATCGCCACCGTATCCGACCCAAACCTGATGGCAGTGCATCGCCTTGAAGAACCATCCCTGAGAGACATCATTTTCTCGTTGAGGGCAATGCAGACAAACTGTTTATAAGGCTTGCATACAGAGATTTAAGCCAACCTGTACAGAACGGAGCTTCTAGCTGCTATCTTTCATGCGTTGGAGGTGTGTTCAGTGAGACAATTTTATGTCCTCCAACCTAGCGAGTTTTTAAAATTGCCCTTCATTTAAACTTAGAAATTGAGACATGTTACCATAGAATCTGGGTGTCCTTCTGTTAGGCAGCATCTTTCCTATGAGCTACCTGAAAGTGCTAGTGGTTTTTTATCAAGCATGTGTGGAGAGTCTGCCAATTCAACCTCCATACCAGAGTTAGGATAACATGTCCAAAAGTGAACCCCCAGATGTTTTCTGTGATAGAATAGAGGGTTTTCATTGGAAAAGAGTTCCTATGCCCATTTACCCTCTTCCTACGAAAATGTCATACTTCTGTTCTTAGAGGCTTGAAAACATGACCAGAGATCGAGTTCTTCCACAGAAATGAAACACCCGTCCTACCATAAGCATCTCCATGTTAATATCTTTACTTGTGGAAGCAAGAGAAAAACAACAGAAACAATACTTCCCTGCAGAGATTAAGCAA
>JAKFHU010001724.1:0-79188 GCA_023783475.1 Daubentonia madagascariensis | reverse complement strand
TTGGTGGAATTTGACTCTGGCTTGCTATATACCCAGTGGATTGTATCAAATCAGAATCAAGTTTTCCATGTCTGGAAAACAGGCAGGATTATTGGAACCTTTAAATTTGTGAAAGAGTGGTCTGCTAATGGAAACAGAGTAGCGGATGGAATGATAGTCATTCATGCTAGTCTGTTGAAGTTGATCGTATAGATGCCTATTCCCCTGCTCATATCCTTTTCTAGCACTTAATTAATCACATTGTGGGTTTCTGTTTGCAAACCCTTTTCTTTAGCTTACTTAAGTACTTATTCCTAACCCCTGGGCCAGGTACCTGTGAGGATTCTTGTTCTAAACAGCCTGGAGGGAACTTTTAAAATATGGGCTTTGTCTACGGGAATAAATGCTTTGAAGTTAGCACTACCTGTTTTACATAATACAGATATTATCAGAAGATGATCTCTAACAGTACCACTAAGGGATTTAAAAGAATGTACAATATCCTTAATGCTAAGACTTCTGGAATCAGAAATGGAGCAATTTAAAAAGATCATCTGCTATCAATTTTTAGAATTATGTAGGAGGATAAAGATTTTCTAAGAAATGTTTGTATAAAGCCAACTTTATGCAACCAAGGGTGAAGACCTGTCCTTCCAGTATCTACCATACATCTTAAAACTTGGGATATGAACTCGTCTGTTTTTGATTTTAAAAAGAGCACAGTTAACACAGAAACTGTTTAATTTGTGTCCCAAATAGAGCACAAACATCTTGTATATTACTAATAGTAACCCCCCTCTTTAAAAATTTGCATAACAATTTATAGTTTTACAAAGTATTTACACCTTCCTTATCTAATTCAATCTTCATAACCACCCTGGGCAATGCTAATACTGGAAACAGGTCTCTGCCTTCAAGGTTGGTGTTCTTGTTGCTGCCCAGGTGAAGCTGCAAAGCTGCTGCCACCTCTGGCTTCGTGGTTGCCTCTGTCTGACAACCACCACTGTCAGCCCTCCACTCTGCCCCATCCTTATACCAGGAGCTAACCAGGCATGGAATTGGTGTATGTTACCTGAACATCAATCATTTTTGCCAGGAGACCCAACACTTGTCCTTGTTTCTGTTAGTCTATTTAGGGAAACCTGGAAATCCAAGTCCTTCCATCATTTGTTGGTTTTTAGTGCTGTTGTCTGAATTTGTATGTGTAAATATACCTGTGCTATGCAGCTGCGTGAGGTATCCCCAAGGAGGGGATTGTCATAGTCTTTGATCACCTTTTGTCTTCTAGGTATAATGGCCTTATATTCTGGACTGAAGCCTACTATGATTCGAGCATTCCCTGCAAATGGGGCCTATGAATACAGCCGGAAGTTGATGATGAGTCAGTTGGAAGCATACTGAAGTGTCCTGGAGGATCTGGAGCCAAGCACAGGTGTTGAGGACTACAGTTCCTCTCAGGGTTTCATGGAGTACAAGACCAGTGTGGAATTATTTTGGTTTCTTGAGAATTTTGTTTTTGTCTTTCCTTCTTCTATGCTAAATCTTAAACTTTATGGAAGGGCCTCTATTTTACATCATGTAGTTTCTGCCCATGATTGTATTAAAATAGAAAAGTTGCTGATGCTTGGTAGGATATACAGGGTGGCCAGGGGCCCTATGCACTAATTTGGAAGGCTGAATATAGTTCTGTCAGGGCTTTTCCCTAAACCTGTACTTGTACATGCAGTTTGGACAGTTATGTGTTGAGGGAAACACAATTTGGTTCCATGTTTAATCTCAAATATTACCAGAAAAACTCGGAGGTGACCATATTTCATGAAGACAGTTATAAATGATTGCTTAACCCATTCTTGATGCAGGGTCTCTTTTAAAGTCTGCTTGATGTGTGTACTATTCTAAGTGGTTGAACTTTTTAAAAAGTTTTCATCTGGTGCTTGAAAATTAAAATATCCCTCTAGATTTTTAAGAGAATGAATGTACTTGCATACTGGTGTGGCTTCCACATTCTAGAGTTACAGTTTTGGAGTAGGCATCCTGGATTTCCCCAGGACTCTCTACTCTTAAAATAGCACCATTCGTTTTCTAGGTGGGATCATATTCCGCACTCTGACAATATTGTTAGGTGTGGCCTAGAGGACCAGGACTTTGGGAAACAGCACAGCCTTCACAGCTTCCCTGCTTCTCTCCCAAAGAGCTTCCTCTCTCCTGGGCTTCAGACTAAGGAAGGGGCTGAGGGGATTTCTGTGCTTTGATGAAGACCCACGTGGCTGACAGCAGCTCTTAATTTCTGGTCTGGGTCCTGGCCTGGGTAGGATTCCAGGGTATTCTGTTGGCCCATCTGGGATGATCAATCCACTTTGGACCACTCACTGTCCTCTCTGCCTCCACCAATCAAAAACCCTTCCAAGGAACAGAGAGTGCCAAAGCCAAGAGAAGCCTTTGTTCCCTGTTTGGTGATTGAATGACAGTACTCATGGATGAAGTCCTCTCCTCTCAGATGTAACTAGGAAGAACTTAGTGCATATACCCCACAGTGAGTAATGTCACGCCTGACCCATCCTCAAATTTACCTTGGGACCCATAACTCCTTGCCATGCTTTTACAGTGTTGGAGCCTTCTACATTTGGTACTGGCATCCAATGAGTTTTAATGACCATATAATGAGATGTGACTTTATAAAGCAATGGGACATGAGCAATTTTATTAAACCATGCTGTATGTATGTATATATGTATTCTCTGACTTAAAAAACCAACCAAACCCCACAGTTCATCTGATCCCCACAGACTTGGGGATGAGCAGCTGTTCCTTGGTCATATGGTATAAGGATGATTTTTGTCACGACTAAAGTCAGTCTTATCATTCTGTGCTGCTCCAAGACCAGCAGGGTCTCTCTGAATAAAAAGTCTTCTTAAGCAGCCTGCAAAGCTGATGGCAAGCAGGCTAACAAATGTTAATAATAGTCTATACCATGTGTGTCTATTTCTGCCGATAGAATATAAATGTTGTGCAAAACCTCCAGTTTCCTTCAGCTTTCTGCTATCTGTGAAGCCTCTGTGGCAACTCTAGTCATAGTGCCAGAAGCAAGGAGGCCAGGGAAATGAGAGGCTGACAAACCAGGGACTTTTGGCCAGAAGATGCCTGTCCTGCCTATTGTGCTCCAGAGCCATGGATACTCTTCATTTGCTTTTTCTTTAAGAGAAAAATCACTTTTCTCCTTTGCTTTTCTCTCTGTAAAATGGTCAGTAGCTACTGGGTAGTGCTTCATCCAAACAGGCCTGGATTGAAGCAAAATAGAAAATGGGACTGGCTTCCACCAAGAAGTGAATGGCTTCGGCATCCACGGTCCCTGCCTGGGCCCAGGAGCTAAGCAAAGTTCAGCCTGTTGGCAGATCTTCTCAGGGGCATCCACTAAAGACTTAACTAAATACCTTCAATGAGCAGCAGCCTGAGGCAAGCGGGAGTGAAGAATGGAAACCTAAGTCAGGAGAATTTTTTTCCTTCTATTTGCTTAATTCATGGTTCAATATTTGGGTGCAACTTGTACCGTTTTCAGGTCTATACTCCAGACAAAAATACAGTAACTTGAAATGTTGTGTGTAAAGAAATTTGAGTGTTCTATCATCATTAAATTATATACCTAATATTTGAGTCTATGAAGAGTTTTGTTGCAGTGCTTTATGTCCATGCTAAGAACCAACTGTCAGGAATGTTAAGAGTTATGTATTTTAAGGTGGTGGTTTTATTGCAACAAGCATCGTTTCTCCTCAGCAAGATTTGTGATATAACTTCACTGTAGGTAAGTTGACAAAAACACAAGTTTGTATACACTGCAGGTATGAAACTTGGCCCTCTAGATTTACTCTCTCCCTCTGCCTCTCTCTCTCCCTTTACTTTTAAAAAATAAACTGCTTACTATTAAGTTTTGGATAATTCTATTCCAAGTTAGTAAATTCTACTTAAGAAAACAGTATCATTCTGATATATTATAAGCTTCTTGAGTTGTTCAGTGAATTATTCACTTTGGGTTTTAAGAAAGAAGTGCCCCAAGAGGCCCTAAACAAGTTTTATTTATGTAAGCAAAATTCTGTGGCAACTAATAATTGCCAGAAAATTTTGTGGGCCTTGGAGGGTTGGGGAAGAGTAACCTTAACTATAAACTCCTTATTTCAAAAAGAAAGATTCTTAAAAATGGGAATTTCCTTCCCTCTTTATTGTCAGTATTGAAAAAGACATAGGTAGACAGGATGGCCAACTAGAGACATCAGTCGCCAGATTGGCCCAAATAGAGCAAGAAGTTTCCAGTGAGAAAGCATAGCCCAGGTGAAATACTGAGGGAAAGGAGCCAAACTACCCTTACTGAAGATCTCACCAGAAGAAGTGGCAAAGCAGAACAAGGAGCAAAATTTTGGTGGAGACCAACCCCCAGGGGATTAGGAGCCAGGTGGAAACGGTAGGTGGGAGTGTTTACATTCACTCCCCTCATACCTGAGGTGGTCTGCTAGCTCCTGATTGCAGAGTGCTTCAGCCCTGGGAAATCCAGGCACTGCTGCCATCAGCAAACTGAGAGCTTCCTGGGAACAAAGCACTGGGCCACAGGACTGCATAGGGTCACTACCCCTTACCACAAACCCAAGCTGAGATGGTGAGCACCATATTGCCTGCACACAGCAGGTGCCTCTATCTAGCTGGAGAAGTCACAGCCCCTCAGTCTGTCACAGGATCCCACATGAACATTCCCCAGCATCTGCATGGACTGTGACAACCACAAAGGAGCAGGGAGACACAGGAGAGTAGTAGTGTTCCTGGAGTTCTGGCCTGTGGGGCAGGCTGCCCTAAGGGGACTGGGAAGTGCTTCAAATGCTTTTTAGGACAGAGGAAGGTGGCACACACACACTCCTGCACCAGAAAGCCTCTGGCTCACAATCCAAAGTTCTCTACACCCGTCCGAATACAGACAGTCCCCATCATTTGGGGCCTGCTCCTCCTCCTCCCCTCCCCCACCACTGAGGAAACCCTGGGTGAAAGGTGGTTTCTGCTTGGGACTGGCGAGTGTTCCACAGGGATTGATTAAGCCAGGGAAGCTGGGAGCAGCTGCCCCACCCCTAACAGAGTGCCTATCACACCCAGGCTGGCTGTTTCCACTGGGAACCAAGAGGGTTCCACAGGGTAAGATTAAGCCAGGGCACTTGGGAGCACCTGCCCCATCACTGACAGAGTGACTATCACACCCAGGCTTCCACAGATCTTGGAGCTCACTCCCTTCCTAGTAAAAAGAAGCAGCGAGCACTATTGTGTGTCCCAAGGACAAAAGCTACTGCCTCCTCTGAGGGAGCACGGGGCTAAAAGTCCTCTCCTTGAGCTGGGAGCTGCCTTTCTCTTCCCTGGAGACTACCCTCCCTGGAGACGAGTCCCTGGCACAACCACACCTCCCCTGCTGCAGCATTTCTGCCACAGCCCACTCCCAGTCTGGGAGCCCTGCACACAACATGTTGAGCTGCCGCTACCACCTACACTGCTGCTAGGGCAGGTTGGGAGCTGGGAATCTGGGCACTTTTGTGCCCCTGAAGGACAGAGACCACTGTCATTGCCAAGCAAGGGAGGTGTGAGCAGCTTGTGTGTCCCACAGCTGCCTGCCTGTGCTAATCTTGTCAAGAGGGACCCACAACTTGTGTCACAGGCTCACAGTGCATCTGCCCTTCCGCTGCCTGAGCATTCTTCTGGAGCAGCAGAGCATCCCACCCATCACTATCACAGCCAGCACCTGAACTCAGGGAGGCTTGAGAGCAAGTTTGCTAGCTCAGTTTCAGTCTGATCCCCCCAGTACTCAAGCACGCCATCCAGGGGCTTGGGAACTGGCAATTACCTAACCTAGTCCACCACCACTGGCACCTGAACACTCTCCCAGGGGTCTGAGGTCCAATCAACCCAAATTGCCATAATACCACAGTAGGTACATACCTGCATGAGCCAAAAGGCAGCATACCTCTCCCACTCTGCACTGAGCAGCAGCGTTCCCAGCAGAGAACAGGTGAACTGCAAAGCTATCTGTTTTGAGCTGGAGGAAGAGGTTTCAGATGAGAAGGAACCAGCATAAGAACTCTGGCAATATGAAAAAAACAGGCTGTATCAACACCCCCAAAGGATCACACTAGCTCTCCAGCAATGGACTCCAACCAAAAAAGAATCTTTTGACATGTCAGATAGGGAATTCAGTATATGCATCACAAATAAGTTCAATGGGATAGATAAGAAAGTTGAAAACCAACACAAACCAAAAAAATAATTCAGGACATGAATGAGAAATTCACTAAATTAAAAAAAAACAACACACAAATAACAGAACTTCGGGAAATGAAGGAGTCATTTAGGGAATTTCAAAACTCAGTGTAAAGTTTTAACAACAGACTAAACCAAGCAGAGACAAGGCTTTTGTATTAACCCAGAGGGAGGCAGGAAGGAAGGAAGGGAGGCAGGGAGGGAGGGAGGGAAGGGAAGGGAAAGGAAGGAGAGGAATGAAAAGAAAAGAAAACACAATCAAGAGAAATAAAGTCTCCAAGAACTATGGGATTATATAAAACACCCAAACATAAGAATCAGAGGTATCCCTGAAGGAGAAAAAGAAAAAGCCAAAAGCATGGAAAACCTATTTGGGGGAATAATGGAGGAGAACTTTCCTGGTCTTGCTAGAGATTCTGACATCCAGATACAAGATAGTCATCAAACACCTGGAAGATTTATTGCAAACAGGAAATCACCAAGGCACATGGTCATCAGTCTGGCCAAAGGATGAAAGCATCAAGGAAAACCCATCAGAATAACAGGAGG
The DNA here is from genome assembly GCA_023783475.1 of Daubentonia madagascariensis. NCBI lineage: Eukaryota > Metazoa > Chordata > Mammalia > Primates > Daubentoniidae > Daubentonia > Daubentonia madagascariensis. Next base: position 72,381 of record JAKFHU010001724.1, on the reverse strand, counting down.
CTTCTCAGCAGAAACCTTACAAGCCAGAAGGGACTGGGGTCCCATCTTTAGTATTCTTAAACAGTATAACTGTCAACCAAAAATTTTGTGTCCTGCAAAATTTCATAAATTTTTCATTAGTTTCATAAATGAAGGAGAAATAAGCAAACACTAAGGGAATTTGTCACAATGAGACCTGCCTTACAAGAAATGCTCAAAAGTCTCTAAACACCAAAAAGAATGGTTGATACTTACCAGTGTAAAAACACTCTAAAGTAAAAACTCATAGCTCTTATAAAACAGTAACACAAGAGAGACTACAAAGCAACTGGGTAACAATCAATATGATGACTGGTACAGTATCTTACTTATCAATATTAACATTGAATGTAAACAGTCTAAATGCCCCACTTACATGATGGAGATCGACAGAATAGATAAAAAAGACAACCCAAATATCCGCTGTATCCAAGAAACCCATTTGACTCAGAGTCTCACAGACTCAAGGTAAAGGAGTAGAAAAAATATTCCATACAAATGGAAACCAAAAGCAAGCAGGAGTAGCTTACTCTTAGATAAAAGAGACTCTAAATCAACAACAGTAAAAAATAACATATATGGTCATTATATAGTGATAAAGGGATCCATTCACCAAGAAGATATAACAATCCTAAATATATATGGACCTAACACACGAGCTCCCAGATTCATAAAACAAATACAAATAGACCTAAGAAATGAAATAAACAGCAACATAATAATAATGGGGGACTTCAACACTCCCCTGACTGACCTTGACAGATCATCAAGGCAGAAACAAGACTTTAGAAAAAATGGACCTAACAGGCATTTACAGAACATTCTACCCCCAAAATGCAGAATATACATTCTTCTCATCAGCACATGGAACATTTTCTAAAATAGGCCATATGTTAGGCCACAAAATAAGTTTCAGCAAATTTTAAGAAATTAAAATCATACCATCTATCTTCTCAGACCATAGTGGAATAAAACTAAAAATCAATTCCAATAGGAACTCTCAAAACTATACAAATATGTGGAAATTAACACATTGACTGCCACACTAGAAAAAAAATTTTTCCCTGGGGCCACCATGTTTTATTACAAAAATAGAATAAACATTTTGTTTTCAAAGTTAGCCTTTCTAATTTAATGAAAATTTTGTTATTTCTTATTGTTTTCTGTGCATGAGTTATATGCGACTCACATGGCGCTAGAATCAATTTTTACACTGCATGCCTCTTGAGGTGTATGTGACTTATGATGTATTTATTGAATTTGTTTTGGAGAATTGAGTCTTCATATGCTTCACAAGGCCCTGGGCTCAAAACTAGCATAAGTTAAATACAACTCACATGGCAGTTAATGTGTTAAATAACCTGTCGCTGAATGATCTTTGGGCCAATGATGAAATCAAGATGGAAAAAAAAAAACTTGTTGAATTGAATAACAATGGTGACATAAGCTACCAGAAACTCTGGGATATAGCAAAAGCAGTGCTAAGAGGGAAGTTCACAATACTAAATGCCTACAACAAAAAGACAGAGAGATCACAAATTAACAATCTAATGTTACACCTCAGGGAATTAGAAAAAGAAGAACAAATCAAACTCAAAGTTAGCAGAAGACAAGAAATAACAAAGATCAAAGCAAAACTGAACAAAATTGAAACAAAAGAAAAAAAATACACAGAATCAACAAAAAAAATAGTTGTTTGAAAAGATGAACAAAATTGGCAGACCACTGGCTAGATTAACCAAGAAAAGAAGAGAGAGGATTCAAATAAGAGCAATCAGAAGTGAAAAAGGAGACATTACAACTGATACCACAGAAATGCAAAATATCATCTGACACTATTACCAACACCTATAAGTGCACAAACTAGAAAATATAGAGGAGATGGATGAATGGATGCATTCTTGGAAAGACACAACCCCCCAAGCTTGAATCAAGAAGAAATAGAAATCCTGAAGAGACCAATTACGAGTAGCAAGATTGAATCAGTCATAAGAAAAAACCCAATATAAAAAAACAGCCCAGGACCAGAGAGATTCACAGCTGAATTCTACCAGACCTACAAAGAAGAACTGGCACCTATCCTATTGAAATTGTTCCATAGCACTGAGGAGAGAATCCTCCCTAACTCATTCCACGAAGCCAGTATCACCATGATGCCAAAGCCAGGAAAGGACACAACAAAAAAAGAAAACTACAGAGCAATATTGCTCATGAAAATAGATGCAAAAATCCTCAAAAAAATACAAGAAAACTGACTCCAACACACACTAAAAAAAAAAAAATAGTAATTCACTATGATCAAGTGGGTTTCATCCCAGGGATGCAAGGATGGTTCAACATATGCAAATCAATAAATGTGATTCACCACATAAAAAGAATTAAAAACAAAAACCGTATCATCAGTAGATGCAGAAAAAGCATTCAATAAAATCTAGCACCACTTCATGATAAAAACTCTCAACAAACTAGGCATATACAGAACATACCTCAAAATAAAAGCCATATACGACAAACCCACAGCCAACATTATACTGAATGGGGAAAAGTTGAAAGCATTCCGCCTAAGAACTGGAACAAGACAAGGATGCCCACTGTCATCAATTCTATTCAACATAGTACTGGACATTCTAGCTGCTGTAATCAGGCATGAGAAAGAAATAAAGAGCATCCAAATCAGGAAAGAGAAGGTCAAACTATCTCTGTTTGCCAGCGATATGATCTTACATATAGAAAACCCTAAAGCCTCCACCAAAAGACTCCTAGAATTGATAAATAAATTCAGCAAAGTCTCAGGTTACAAAATTAATGTATACAATTAGTAGCATTTCTACATTAATAATAGTCACTCTGCAAGTCAAATCAGGAACTCAATACCATTATAATAGCTTCAAGGAAAGTAAAATGCTTAGGAATCTACTTAACCAAGGAGGTGAAAGATCTCTACAAGGAGAACTACAAAACATTGATGACAAAAACAAATGGAAAAACGTCCCATACTCATGGATTGGAAGAATCAATATTGTTAAAATGTTCATACTACCCAAAGTGATTTACAAATTCAGTGCAATTCCCATCAAAATACAAATATCATTTTTCATAGAATTAGAAAAAATAATTCTGAATTTCCTATGGAATCAAAAAAGAGCCCAAATAGCCAAAGCAATCCTAATCAGACAGAAACAATCTGAAGACATCACATTACTCAGCTTTAAATTATACTACAAGGCTATAGTAACCAAAACAGCATGGTATTGGTATAAAGATAGACACGTAGATCAGTGGAGCAGAATAGAGAAATCAGAAATAAAACCATATAGCTACAACCAACTGACTTTCAACAAAGCAGACAAAAACATACAGTGAGGAAAGGATGCCCTAATTCAATAAATGGTGCTGGGAAAATTAGAGAGCCACATGGAGAAGAATGAAACTGGATCCCTATCTTTCACCACACACAAAAATTAACTCAAGATGGATTAAAGACTAAAAGGTAAGACCTGACACCATAAAAAGTCTACAAGAAAACGTAGGAAGAACTCTTTCAGATATTGGCCTAGGCAAAGAATTTATGACTAAGACTCCCAAAAGCAAATACAAAAACAAAAATAAATAAATGGAACTCAACTGAACTAAAAAGTTTCTGCACAACAAAGGAAATAATCAACAGAGTAAATTGACAACAGAATGGGAGAAAATATTCTCAAACTATACATCCAACAAGGGACTAATATCCAGAATCTACAAGGAGCTCAAACAAACCAGCAAGAAAAAAAACACCTCATTAAAAAGTGCGCAAAATACATAAATAGACATTTTTCAAAAGAACATATACAAATGACAAACCTATGAAAAAGTGCTCAACATTACTAATCATCAGGGAAATGCAAATTAAAACCATAATGAGATATCATTTTACCCCTGTCAAAATGGCCTTTATTAAAAAGTCAAAAAAACAACAAATGTTGGCATGGGTGCTATGAAAATGGAAGGCTTATTTGCTGTTAATGGGAATGTAAATTAGTGCAACCTCTATGGAAGAAAGTATGGAGATTCTTCAAAGAATTAAAAGTAGACCTACCTTTCGATCCAGTAATCCCACTACTGGGTATCCACCCAAAGGAAAAGTTGTCATTAAATCAAAAAGACACATGCACTCGGTATGTTTATGGCAGCAGAATTCACAATTGCAAAGATACCGAATCAACCTAAGTGCCCATCAACTGATGAGTGGATAAAGAAAATGTGGTGGGTGTGTGTACCATTGAATACTACTCAGCCATAAAAAAGAATGAAATAATACCTTTTGCACCAACTTGGATGGAACTGGAAGCCATGACCCTATTTGAAGTATCTCCGGAATGGCAAAACAAATACTACATGTATACCCACTTATAAGTGGGAGCTGAACGATGAGTATACATGGTCACACAAGGTGGTGTAAGGGACTTTAGAGCCTCAGAAGTGGGGAGAGTGGGAAGAGGTTAAGGGATCAAAAAACTACCTATCAGGTACAATATATAGTATTTGGAGGACGGGTGAACTAAAAGCCCTGACTTCACCACTATACAATTCATCCATGTAACAAAAAAACGTGTACTCCCTAAATCTATTAAAATTAAAAAAAGAAAAAAAAATTAAGGACAATATAGTAATTTATTAACCATTTATATTTCACTAAAAAACCAACTCTACATAAAACAAAGAAAAAATAAAATAATGCAAGATGACTTCTTCCATGAAAAAAAAAAAGAAAGGAAAAAGACATATCTTACTCTTCACTGAGCCAGCTATTTTTTTCCCCCTGTTCACCTATGCCCACTATGTACTCTGCCTTCTGTGGATTATTGCTGTGTGAATTTTAAATAAAATAGTACAATCTACATTGTGCCCACATATTTCTATAACACGAATGACAGGGAATAATGTTATTAATACCACGGAAGGAAAATGAAAGCATGTTCTGTGATTTTTTTCCACCAAGGGTAGCCAAAATAGGGGGAGTAAAGGAAAAAGCCTTTAGTCGGGCTGCTGCACTGAGAGTTGTGACCTTTTTCTGGGACACGTAGAAAAAAATAAAAAGCACCTGCAGCCAGGCCACCTGGCAGCCTAACAGAGCTCTTGGCTCCTGGCAGGTTGACCCCTTCTGTGCCCACCATGGCTTGGAGCTCTGCCCCTGTCTGTGCCACTTTGGCACACTCAGTCCCCTCTAAAATATTGTTGGATTTCTTAATTTAAAAAAAGCTTCTGTGGAAACCTCCAGACATCCAAGCTGCTAACCTGGGTGGTCCAAGTGGTTAGTGTGCTAGATACAAAGTTGCTTCACTGGAGTGGTCTGCCCCAAAGCATTTATTCTTCTGTAGAGTATAAGGTTTTTCAGGAATGAGCATACTGCGTTTTAGCAGAGACACTTGTTTTATTAGTTGCTACCTTTCATTTCCTGATGAATTCACCTTAGTCTAGATTGTTGAGAGCCTTGTTAATAAAAGGATAATCATCAAATAAGGATACTTTCAATAAAGCCAAAATAGAACTTTTTTCAAAGACAAATCATGACCTGAAGATAGAGTGGCAGTGAAGGTAATTACAATAAAATAGCACCCAATACCATAAAGAAAACGATTATGATTTCCTGTGGACACAGGAGCAATCAGTGTTTATAATGAGAAGGTGACCTTCCCTTCACAGCGTTTCCCCAAGCCTAGGTGAAGTTGGTTGTCAGCAAGAGTGGTGGATTTCAAAATAATAAATCTAGATTACTCTAAGAACAAATACTTCTTTGACTTCACTATGGTTACATGAAAGCAGAAGTTACTGAAGATTCTTTGTCCTCTTAACCTCCTCCCTGTGTTTGGGTGTAAATAAAGGAAGCTTGTCATGTAAGTTACCCGTGTAGTGCTTGGAATAAGAGAAAAGTATGTGTTTGCAGGGTGGGGGACTGCTTGTGTGAAACATTTCTCTTATGGGTTTAAAACCTAGCATTCACTGACAATCTCTTTGTTAACAGTTTGTAAATCAAGGAGAGGAAGAAAATACAAATTAGCTTTTGAAATTACAAATGTGAAATAAAGCAGAGAGTAAATACTTGTCCAAAAATATATAAGTAAATAGGTATTGGGGATCACAATTTTTAAGTATCTCAATTATTTTGACATGAAGGTTCTATTTCCAAGTTCTTCAAAATGATACCTAATGTTCCTGTGTACCTTGTTCCAAATTTATCTAAATACAAGATGGAAATTTTGTGTGTTAAGTATGTTCTTTCAAAAAAGAAAAAAATAAGCATTGACATTTTATTTGTATATATTTAATTTATTTCTCAAGAACATATTTACACATGCATAAAATAGGTATTCCAGAAAGGCAACAGGTTTAGCAGGGATTTGGGAGGACCACAAGTCTCTCCTACAAAGGGAATCAGATACCCCCTACAACATAACTTTAGGTCATTTTCTCATTAAAATACACCTCTACTGCAAAGTCTGGCTGGTAGATTTTCCATGTTTTTGATTTATGGGGATTATCCAATTCATTTCTTGGTAAATAAAGCCTAAGAATAGAAAAAAAAATTACTACATTTTATTTTAGGGCTAACCGAAAAGCCATGCAGTGGGGCATCCTTGGTAGAGCTTTAAAAAAGGACTTGCTCACCATGATTAGAGCCTCAGCCCCTTTTTCTGTGTCTCATTGTCTCCTTCCACCTTTCTGATGAGATGCAAAATATGTAATCTTCAGTAACACATGTTACTGATTCTTTTAACATTGCCTTTTATGGAATTGATGACATCCAGGCTTAATGAAATATCTAAATTTCTATATGTGACAGAAATCATTCAGAGACTAGATGTATATTAAAACCCAGGAATAAAATACTGTTGTCTCTTTTAAATTATGCAAATTGGCATTTTTGGTTAAACAACAATCTCATGACTAATAACTACAGCTTTACCAAGTAGTATATAAATTTAATTATAGAAATCTTTAGAAACTTATATAAAAGTGATCTAACTTGTTGCTTCCCCAATATGAACATGATGTTTTGTTTGTTTGTTTTTAGAGTGCAATGGTGTCACCATAGCTCACTGCAACCTCAAATTCCTGGGCTCAAGCAATCCTTCTGCCTTGGCCTCCCAAAGTGCTGGGATTACAGGGGATAGCCACTGCACCCATAACTATGAACATGGTGTTTTAAAGAAAAAAAAAATGCATCCTTTAACAAGAACCACTTCTGAGGAGTACCACCAAATAAAGCTCCAGATCTCACTATTTGAGGAACTTTGCTCATGTTATGAGTCAAAGTTTATTGTTTATATATATCCAGGAAAAAAATCAGTAGAAATATTCCATCAAATCCAGAGTTTACTCTGTAAAAGTCCATTAAATGTGTGTGCATTACAAGTATGTAGACCAGATGTTTAATTTACTGTTGTCCAAATGGACTCCAGGGATTATTTGATCAAATTTAGACTTGAAGAAAAGACTAGGTTTGGGTGTAACAGTAACTATGAATGTATGCCACATACAATCACAACTACTTCTTCAACACTGGCCTGAATGATTTTTAAAATATTACTTTTTCCTTTTGTATCAGATAGTATGGTGATACCAAAAATCTCAATTTTTCACACCACAGAACAAATAGTCCTTGAAGTAGAAAACATCTAGACTCAGTAATGAGTTTCCAAATATGGTAGAAGATTTTTTGGAATAAAAATCTTCAAATACAATTAATAATTACTTTTTGTTTTGTTTTAGAGACAGGGTCTTGCTCTGTTGCCCAGGCTGCTGGAGTGCAGTGGCTCGATCAAAGCTCACTGCAACCTCAAACGCCTGGGCTCAGGCACTCCTGCCACCTCAGCCTCCCAAGCAGCTGGGATTACAGGCATGCACCACCATGCCTGGTCAATTTTTTTTTTTTATATTCTGTAGAGACAGAGTCTCACTATATTGCCAGACTGGTCTCGAACTTTTAGCCTCAAGCTATCCTTCTGCCTCGGCTTCCCAAAGTGTTGGGATTATAGGCTTGAGCCACTGCGCCCAGTGAGTAATTACTTTTTAAAAGAAGGTTTCCCAATTTAGTTATTAGAAAATCATGTTTAAGTGGGAGACTATCAATTAATGATTTTCTAGCTGTCTTCCTTAATACTTACTGTGTCTTGTAACTTCTGCCCCACATATGTGTGTCAATCAGCTTTTAAGCTAGCAGAAGCCTCCCTAGATCCCACCTTACTTTAGCATAGAATTTGGTGGTAGTCAGTTATCGGTAAATCAACACGTACTGAGGACCTGCCATATTCAAGGTACTGATCAGACTCATATTAAACTTCCATGGGAAGAATTTATCATCACACTCAAGATATGATTATAATACTTTTTAACTTGTAACACAGTTGTATGGCATAGATCTTGAGGATAATCCAACAGTGGATTTCAAGAACAATTGTATTTTTAAAATAACCAGAGTAAGAGTAAGGCAATGAAGAATGGTTACTCAAGGATTTTATGGGTTCTATAAATTGAGATTAGACTCAATTTATTGGCAAAGACTTGTCATTACACCTTACACACAGACATTGAAGATTGGACTGTGTCTATGGGGTTATAATATATCCATACCTCTTGTTTCGAACGAACGATGTATGAAACCAAAAGTAAAATGCGCAGTTGCCATAGTATTTAGGAAGATCCTAAAAAGATGTGGTTAAAAAAAAAGGTTATTTTCATAGTAAAATTGATACCAAGAACTAATCATTCCAAAAGGATTAAAATTACTTCCTTTATATATTTATCAAGCAATTATAGCCATTAAATATGCAGCACTCTATAGTCTATAACAATACACTCAAGACACAAAGGAGGCAGCTTTAAGAGAATGCTGTTGCTTTCTCTTGCTGTTTACATCAAAATTTTCAAGGAAATGTATTTTTCCATGACAGATACTTATAAATTTAAACACTGATCTTTTAATCTGGTTCAGATAGTGCTAAACAGAATCTACAAAGGACCTATGTCTACATATATATACCCAAACATATTGTAGTGAATTCTTATGATTTTATGTTGCCTCAGCATCCATTTTAAATATGCTGGACTTTCTTACACCAGAAGCAAGGCTCAGTCACCTTTGACACAGTTTCCAGTTCTCCACCTCCTCCCAATTCCTCAATGTGATTGATCCAGATATCTGCCTTATACAGCCACTTCCTGGTGACTATCTCCCTGTGGGAGAACTAGTACAACCTCCTTGCCTCACCCCACAGACTCCCTTACTCCTCATGGACTGGATGGATATGTTATAGCGACCCCCTCTCAGTCACAGCATGGCTCCATGAAACTTGTGCCTGCTTGCATTAAACCCACCAATTAGACCTCGCCCCAGGAAACCTGCTCAGGTAACACCTTGGACCCCAATAAAGGCTTCAACTCTCAGGTCCCTCTCTCTCTCTCTATTGCTCCCCACCCACTAGTCAAGCTGAGGTCTCATGGATGGCTCCAGCCTTCTAGTTGGCCCTGTGAGGTGTGTTGCCCTCTTTTCTCTGCAATCTGTAAGTAATAAAAACTGCTGGTGTTATTTCATGTGCTTTGTTGTGCTGCCTTCTCTGTTTCACCTGGCCAACACACCTAACCCTAACTCTCCTCCCAGTCAGTGGCTATCTTGGGATGAATAAACTGGATACAGGCCAGACAACAGCCACAGGGGTGTCTGCCATAAGCAAATTTTCTGTGAGAGGGACACCTGTTCATGGGTCAGACACTTAGGCATTAAGCCATCCACCAGGGTAAAGAAGTATTCTGTGAAAAGCACACTGTAAACATCTACAACCACCTCACCTGGAGCCCCATCAGAGCAGGCCTAGAGTTTACAGTCACTCTCCAGAGACCAACCTCAAGACCAAATTAGAGGAAAACACAACACTCATCATCCATTGCTATAAGGAACAGCTATATTGAATAACTAACCATCATTACTGGTGATGATAGAAATAACTAAAAATTTCTTTAAGTGCTTTTATCTCATGGCTCTTGATAATCACAAAGTCTATTATCAAGGTCCCCTGGGCTAGTGACCTTTACACCATTGCTTTTGCTTAGAGACCACTGTTCAAGCAAGAATTCAGTGACTCCATTTTTCAAGGGGCAACATCTGATATAGGAACTATCCAGGTCGCTTGCTTCAATACATTTATGCCTTCATACTTAATAGATTCTCCTCCCACAGGTAGCATGCAGGGGGTGAAGGATGGCACAGGAAATAAGTTTTAAACTGATCAACATACTTACTTGTTGGAAGTTCTGCTTGACAATTTAATAGCACAATGAATTAAAACTATTAAGGCCTACGAATTTGTTATATACAGAATAATATTCAGATATACATTTTATAACTGGTCAATATAAATTATACACTCATCATATTTAGAGTAATGACAAAGACATTCTCATTTTTCATAAAGTAAATAATGAATTAATAATTATTATTTATAACATTATAATATAAACTCAGAGAAAAATCAAATCTCCCTTAAAGTATTTTAAGAATTATAAGGAGCAATGAGTTTTAAAGATGCAAAACAAAAATGTGATCACTGCTATGCAGTAAAACTTATCTTTTTTTAGCATCTTGACTTTTGTATTTTTCTTAAAAATTAATACACATAAATTATATAGAATTTAGAAAAAAATGAGCAAAAATTTCTCAAATTTGTTCCTATTTTTAAAACATTTTTTATAGATCTGATTTGTTGTTTTCCTGCCCCTCCCTGGCAAAGAGTTGACATCCATTATTTCCCTTGCTGGAAACTGTAGCAAAGGAAATCCCAAACCCAAATCATTCAGAACACAAGACAAAGACAATGGAAGAGGCTGTTTCTTGATTACTCACGGAAGAAGAGGAAAACCGCACTTTCACGTCATCATACAGAGGGGTGCAGTTGAATATGTGCATTGCCACTTTGTTTGATTCAACGTCATGACGTATCTGTGACCACGAGGAATTCAGAACTGTAAACCTGGCTGATGGTAACAGTGAAGTTCATTTTCACCCATCAAGGTTTCCTATATTTATCGAGTACTTTTGGTCTCACAGCCCAATCACTACATATATAAATAAGTATTAATAATCTTTTCTATAAAGTTGAAATACTATTGTTTATATTTTTAAGAGTCTAACATGTTTGATGGTGGGGCTCTTTTGAAAAGTAAAGTATTCAATTTTCTATTAGAGTGTAGCCAATTAAATGTTATTGCTTAATGTTATTATTGTAAATGTCATCTGATTTTTATATGTTGAGGCCTCTTTTGAGAATACACTAAGAAACTCAAGTTTAAAGCTGGCATTGACATTCAAAAAGCAACGCATTAACTCATCATGTTTTATCAAGAATATTGTGTTTGTTGATGGGATCATAGGGCTATGTCCATTGCAGGCTGCTGGATGGAGTGACCAAAGATAGGTCAAGTTTTTGGAATGAGTGACTTTGAAGCTATACTAAGTATTTCTGTTATCGATTCACCCTTAAAAACAATGGCACCCACAGTAAGGAAGGTCTATGCTAGGCCCTGTGAAAAATACAAAAGAGGGTGCAGACTTGGTCCCTTCAGGGAGCTGTACACATAAGAAACAACAGCAGAATGGTATATAAATATCAAGCTATATGATCAAGACAGGGTGTGCTATTATACACTGTGCGTATGGGGGTAGGTGGGGGTGAGGTAAACAGGAGGTGTAGAATGACAAAGCTTTATCAAGGAGGTAGAAATTGAAGTGGGCATGGAAGGATTTGGATAAATGAAGAAGAGCACTGAAAATAGAATCTAGTCAAGACAGAGGAAAAAGATTTTTAAAAAAACCCAATCAAATAGAAATTAGAGAGCTGTGTTCCAAGAGCCAGAGAGGATGACCCAAGTCTACTTGGAATGGAATCTGCAGGTCAAGTTACTAATGGAAATAAGCTCAGGTATGATAGGGCTATTATATCTTGACAGCTCAAAAGCCAGGGAAATAAGAGTGTAGTTGCTGAAGAATATAGCGGGGCGCTTTCAATGTGACAAAGTGGCCTGATGATTATCACATATAACATTTATTTAGTGATTTATAGTTTACAAAGCAACTTCAAATATATTATCTACTTTAATTCCCACAACACTTGAGATGTGATATTTATTTTATAGATAAGATGCTGAGCCAAAGACATTAATTGACTTTGACCAAGGGCACACAGTGTGTCTTCTGCTCTACCTACAGCTTTTCACAATGAAAGCAATATTTCAGGATGCGTATTTCAGGACTCTGTATACTGCATTGTATAAGGAGGAAGAAAAGGTGAGGAGACTGTTATAGAAATCTAGGCATGAGCAAACGAGGTCTTGGAGTAGGTAGTGGCAGTGGGAACAGAAAGGTAGGGAGAGTGAAGAAAAATTTCAAAGGCATAATCAACAGGAATTGGTGACTAATTGCATATTAGGGGGCCAAGGCAAAGAGAGAATGAAAGGTACTATGAAATTTTAAGGCCAGACTGGGAGGATGATGGTGCCATTTGCAGAAGTAGAGGAAAAGCTCATTTGATAAATTTGGATTGACTAATTTGTTTGAATTGTTGGAATGGAGACTGTCCACTTTGTAGCTCCTGCATCTACAACTCAGTGGGTGTTCATAAATATCTGTTCAGTAAATGAGAGAACAAATAATTTAAAGAAGTGGAATGGGTGAGCATAACCAAGAATAGAGTGTTTGCTGCAGTAAGAATAGAAGCCAAGGATCAGGCCTGGGTGAATGCCTTCAACTAGGAGAGGCCCAAAAAAGTAGGGGCAGAGGAATAGGGCTGGTATTAGGAGAATTTGAGACAAAAGCCTGGGAAGGAATTATAAAAGTTTATGGTTCTTAGACCCATGAAGGAAGCTTTCTTATTGTTTCAGAAAAAGCCTGTAGTTTTAGGCATTTCTTCATTTTAGCAAAACACTGCTTTGGATAAAGAGATTCCTCCCACTCTTGAATTGTTTCTCCTAGTGTCATCCCACAGAATCTCTAAGTTAGAATCACTTGAGACATTTCTAAGCTACAGGTTCCTGGGCCCCATTCTAGTTTCCTGAATCACACTTTGGTGGTACAACCTAGGAATGTGCATCTTTACAAGCTCCTAGGTGGTTTTCATGCCCAATAAAATTTTAGATTCAGTGCTATATAATAAAAGATAAAACGACCCAGAAGAGAAGAATGTGCCTAAAATGACCAGATACGTAAATTTAAAACCTTGATAGATTCCTGGGAACATGCTCAGCATTTGTGGGAAAGTGAAAGGCAAAGCAACACTCTACACCAAAATATATTTTGGAAAGTATCCTGAAAAAACTATTTTGAACAATGAGGTTAATTTATCTCTGGTTTGCATCCAAACCCAGTGACGCCAAGTTGGATGATAGCCAGAAAGCAACATGGCATCTCATTATGATGAGTCATGGTTTGGGGAGGTCAAAATGCTGATTTGACATTGAGTTTTAAAACAAACACCAGAATTTTCAGTTCATAAGTTTTCTCTTACCCTACAGTTCCTAGAAGAAGAACAGGAAAAGACAATCCTTCCCTGCATTACTATCTGCATTTCTAGATCAGATCCATTGCCATCACCAACACCTAAGTGAAAGTAAAAAGTTAGGCTGGTTAGAGAAAAGATCAGAATGTTTTGCCAATTACCACTATGGATTAAAAAGAGAAAAAATTATCTCAGCTATCAATGTGTCAATATTTAATCATTTGGTCTTGCATAGATTTTGTCTTTGAGAAACAAGCCTTCCAAAGCCCAATCCTGTCTCCTAAAGCAGAATTTATAAGACTAAAGAGAAAAAAAAAGACATATAGTTCCACTTGTAAGACTTAGAATCTCACCACTTCACCTTTCTAGCAAAAAAATTTAGGGAAGATGACTTTCAACCCTTCTTGATAGTATTAGGTCATTAAATATGAAATGTCCGATTTCAAATCAGAAGTGTAGTTTATTATATCTCAAACAAGAAGCAGTACAATTAATCAATGTTATGCAACTAAACTATCAACACAGTTTTGCCATCTTAATGGCAGCTTGTTAATGCCAGCAGTGAAGAACCCTGGAGAGTGAGTGGGAATGAAATCATGAATGGTGTTTTCCATGGCTTGTTGAGAACTGAATATTTTCCCTTGCAAGAAGTGGTCCAAAGCCTGGAAGAAGTGGTAGTCAGTTGGTGCAAGGTCTGGTGAACACGGTGGATGACAGAGAATTTCCAACTCCACCTTCTGTAGTTTGGGCAGCGTTGTTTGTGCAACATACGGTCCTTACAACAGGACTGGCCTGTCTCTATTGACCAATCTCGGTTGCTTAATTACGAGCATTCTCATCATTTCATCCAACTGGTTGCAGTAGACATCCACTATAATCAACTGACCAGATTTCATGAAGCTGTAGTGGATACCAGTGCTGGACCCCCAAAGAGACACCATTTGCTTTTTTTGATGAATATTTGGTTTTGGACTGTGTTTCAGCACTTCATCTTTATCCAAGTATTGTACCGAATGCTTGCGATTGTCAAAAAAATTCCATTTTTCATCACACTTAACAATACAGTGAAGAAACAGTTCGCCTTTATGTTGTGACAGCTTTGAGACAATTTCTCTTCTGACGCTCATCTAATTCATGCGGAACCCATCTATCCAGCTTCTTCACCTTGCCGATTTTTTTCAAATGGTCCAACATTCTTGGAATAGTAACGTCAGACCTTGCTGTTAATTCATGTGTAGGTTGAGATGGATTTGCTTCCACTGCAGCTTTCAGCTTGTCATTATCCACCTTGGTGTCAGGTTGCCCATGAGGCTCATTTTCAAGATTAAAATCACCAGAACAGAACTTCTCAAACCATCGATATTCTGTGTATTCATTAGCCACATCCTTCCCAAACACTTCATTGATATTTCAAGCTGTCTGTGCTGCATTGGTACCACAACAGAACTCCTATTTTAAAACAACACGAATTTTCTACTTATCCATGGTTTTACAACAATTGCTGTAAAAAAAAATTTGAAATATAATCACAAACCAAAACGTGTTTGAAAGACTGAGGATGTACCTTCACAATAAAAATAAAACAAGAAGTATCACAATGAAATGTCAGAGATATCAACTGTCAAACTTAGTACTTAAGGAAATCGGACATTTCATACTTAATAACCTAATTGTTCCTTTCTTCAGACTTCTAATCATGATGATTCTGGTTTATTTTATTTTTTTCTTTATGAGACAGAGTCTCACTCTGTCACCCTGGCTAGAGTGCAGTGGCATCATCACAGCTCACTGCAACCTCAAACTCCTGGGCTCAAGCGAATCTCCTGGCTCAGCCTCCTGAGTAGCTGGGACTACAGGCATGTGCCACCACGCCTGGCTAATTTTTTTTGTAGAGATGGGGTCTCACCCTTGCTCAGGCTGGTCTCGAAGTCCTGACCTCAAGCAAATCTCCTGCCTCGGCCTCCCAGAGTGCTAGGATTACAGGCATGAGCCACTGTGCCCAGCCTCATCATCATGATTCTTAATAATGAATACTGTAGTCTAAATTCTTCTTGCCCGACTTTAAGTCCAGTTCCTAATGCCATCTCTATGAATATACAGGATAGTTATACCCAAACATTCCTGTGGTATTTAGTATATATTTACAGACAAATGGTCTGCTGCCCCTTTTTTCAATTCAAATGATCCACTTTCTTTAGTATTTCCTCAAAGAACTAGTTTCTCAAGCCTCCAATTAATTTTTATAGCTTTCCTTTCAACCCTGCATATTTCATTTCAAATATGCACAAAACTAAATGTAGAGAATTTTAAAAGCTATTGTAATAAAATAGTATATTGATCATTCTTAATTGTTAGTCTCATATTCTGTTTGTTTTCTTTTTATTTAATTTTATTTTCACTACCTCTATGTTATTAATTTGTCATAAGGAATCACAGCTTCTTGCCTCGGTTCCCTTTGTCCCATTCCAGGTGCAGAACTACTTTCTATTGCTGTCTACAAAAAATCAGTGAAATGTAGAAGTAAACTAAGTCAAATACTTATCATATGACAAGAAAAGAGCATTGATTTATAAGCTTAAATTCCTATACATGTAAACATTTTTAAATAATTTAAATATATTTACATGATTTAAAAATAAAACTAAAAAAGACATGAAGCAAAAATTCTCTATTTCACCAGCTCTCCACCTGTTTAGTTCCTCAGCTCTGAATATATAGCCACTACTATTAGTTTATTTTTATGCATGTGTAATCAGATATGAATATGTATCATCCAAGAGGTCTTATATATGTAATATACACAAATATGAATACATATTATTCCCTCTTTTGTTTTACAGAAATAGTTGCATACCATAGCACTGTCTTGTACCTTGCATTTTTCACACACTTGCCAAAATGGGTCTATAATCAATTGCATTCCACTGGACACAACTAATTTGCATTTCTATGGACAAAAATTACAGTAGTCCCCCCTTATCCACAGGGAATACATTCTAAGACCCCCAGTGGATACCTGAAACTGTGGACAGTATTGAACCCTATATATACTATATTTTTTCCTATGCATACATATCTATGATAAAGTTTGATTTATAAATTAGGCACAGTAAGAGATTAACAACAATAATAGAATAGAAAAGTTGTAACAACATACTGTAATAAAAGTTATGTGAATGTGGTCTCCCTCTAAAAATATCTTACTGTTCTGTACTCACCTACTTTTGGACTGCAGTTGACTGTGGGTAACTGAAACTGCAGAGTGAAGCTGCAGATGAGGGAGGACAACTGTATCTGCCCTAACATCAGTCCCTACAACTCCCAGAATTGTCAAATAGCTCAAAGGAAATAAAAGGTGGAAACGTGGAGCTAAACCCGGAAGGGTACACTAAACAGATATTAACCATTTCCAAGTCTTTCTCACGCTTTTTTCTGGTGGTCTTCACATCCCCTCTCTGTTGTGATAATAATCTCAAAGGAAGATTCTTTTTATTTCAAAATAAGACTAGTCTCATTAGGTTTGGCCTGATTATTTTTATAGGTGCAGGAAGAACTTTAACTTGCCATATAGGCCTCATTAAGTCTGCTCTGTAAGACTAGACCCACACAGTACTGAACTGCTAAGGTCACAAGCTCAATGTTCTGTCTAGAAGTCTTCATGAAGAATCTCAGATTGGACTTTTTTATGTTAGAGTCAGATTGGACTCTATTTTATGTTAGCCTGAGACCAGGTAATCAAGCCCATGAAACTCTCCACTAAACTTCATCTGCCGTACTTATAAATTTGGGTTAGTTCCTCTTTTCTTCAGATCTGCACCTTACAGTTTTTAAGGGTTTAAATAAAATTTAAAATATTATTAAGAGAAAATTCACAGTCTTAGGATATATTATCAGGCTGAGGCAACATATAAAACTGTGGAACTTATTAAGCACATTTTTAAGCTTAGAATTTTGAAACACTAATTCTATTCTCATTGTTCATATTACAGAAATGCATTAAAACTTCATTAGATTAAATGCCTGTTTGCCTGTGTGGAATAGTTTAATACTCACAAAAGCTTGTGTAGATACTGTCATTCCTGTTGCTAACCAAGAGGAAACTGAGGCAGAGTATACACTCCGGTATAATACAGGCTGTCACACCACTGAGTTGGTTTTATTGTTGGGTTTAAATTTCTTCGTGGGAGAAACTGTTCCAACAGCGGACTATGTTGCCACTCACACTGCAGAATAAAGCAACCTAGCTCTTTTTGTTGAGCCCCACTGAGTGTGGAAAGGAACAGGTGCAAAGTGTGCTGTCCCCTACCTTCTACCACCTGCTGGACAAGCCTGTCACCTCTACCCTTGGGAGGTCTGACAACAGTTGGGGTTCCAAGTGAGGTTAGCCACTAGGCTCCATTACAACCCTATCTCTCTTAATTGACACATTTCCCATGAAGCAGTCACAATGAACTTTGTAGAGGACTTTGCAGTCTACAAAGCCTTTTCACAAACAGTTGCTCATTTATGTACCCAGGCAGTCTCCTGCCAGAACAGGCTGGGTTTCAAGGGTCTTCCTGCACAGCTGCTGGTTTGGAAATCTAGACCCAAATTTCCCACAGAAACAATGTACTGTGTTGAAGTTTGTTTTCAGAAGTCAGAAACCTATGTAATCTGTTTGTGGTAATCCATTAAAATCCCTCACCACCATCAAGAGCTAGTGGCAATATGTGTGGGGAAAATTAACATATGCAAATAATTTTTAAAAGCATTTTACACTTTAATGAACAAGTGTTATTTTTTTTTTTACAACACAGTTTTACTTTATATTTTAAAGGTTTCTTTTATTTCTGAATAGTTGGACAAAATGTTAAAGAAAATACGTCTAGATCTTATTTTGTGTGTGTTCTTAAAAGGCTAAAAATAACTAGGCTTTCTGGGTGGACACCAGAATGCTGGTACCTCCTCAGGGTCCACAATCTGGCTGTTACAAGAGGTTTGCTTTAGAGGTTCAGAAGCATAACCCACTTGCTGCCTCTCTGGCAGTGGGAGTGGTGAGGCCCCATCCTCTCCACACTGAGACATCCCTGCTTTCCCACCTCCCCTGAGGGCAGGATGTGTGGGGGAAGTGAGGCGGGTGATGGAGAAACAGACATGGAACTGGAGGACAGTTCTCTCTCTCTGCTTTCCCGAGTCCCAGAGATGGATAACCTGACCAATTTTCTTGCCTCCCTGGGCAATAGTGGACTCCAGCCACAGCTTCCTCTCTCTCCTGACAGTCTGGAAGCAGGCAAATAGCTCTTTTGAAGTTTACAGGGATTTTTACTTCTGGTAATACTTGGTAACCACCAGGGGGCTGAGAGACACCTCCATAGAGCCCCTCTTTTCCCCATCCCTTTCCATTTTCATGTAGGTTCAGGTACAGGGGAACTAAGTGCTGCCCTGCCCCTTAGGAGGCTTTCCTTAATCCCCAACATTATGTATCAAAACACTGTGGTCTACTTTTTAATCTACATACTTAGTTTTCTTCTCTGCAGACCACCCAAAAACTCCTTACTGGCAGGGAAACACTAGTACAGGGCCTGGCCCAAAGTAGGCCTTCAGTAGCTATGTGGCAACAAATAAAATAATACTAATTTGCTGATTGGGTATTTAACACATCTTGATGGAGATGCTGGGGGTGAGAGGGTTACAGATGGAGGAGAGAGGGGAAAGGGGAAGCCTGGGGGAATGAGAAAAAAGGACCTCTGAAAGCAGTAGGTGAGAAAATGATCCGGGGACATCTCCACCACGATGAACCCAAACTAGAGGTGGTTGTGAGAAACAAGCAATCTTACGGGCTCCTGGGTCCTTCTTCTCCCCTCCATCAGAAGCTCTACCCTGAAAAGTCCCTCCTGGCCTGAGGCCAGAGGAGCAGTGAGAACAGGAGAGAAGGGAAGGAGATAAAGCCCCCAAATTTGGTGATGGAAAAGGGAAGGTGAAGGACATCTAAGAGTTAGCAATATGGCCAAGGATTGCTGTGTGAGGATATGTAAAAAAACAGCTATGAATTAGGATCATCTGTTTACATAACTATGACTGAAACCCTCCAAATAGTGGAAACACTGGCCCTCCTGCCCAATTCTTCAATTATACATAAAGCACTTACCATTAATTGAATAAATAATGAGTTTTTTTATCAAGAGCATTTTTCTTGGAGGAAGATTCCAGTGGTAGACATGTTTTACTTCTTCAAAATAGCCAACATATCTACTCTGCAAAGCAACAGAAGCTTCAATTTAAGTGGAGATGCAAAGTCTAAAGTCACCATTCCTATTTTTTTTTTTTTTTGTATAGAGCTTGTTATAGGCAGTTAAGTAGTTAAGGAAACATTTACTGGGTACCAGTACATTTTTATGGATTCTACCTCACAACTGAATATCTACCTTGGGGGGGAAAAACCCACTGAACTAAGTGCTATGGGGAAGTAACAAGGATGGTGCTAGGTCTTGCTTACATGCTGCTTATGATTGAGAGGGCAACTAATCAGAATCAACAAGAACACAGCTACATTATCAATATGGGGGTAGAAGCTTAGTTGTGACTGAGATAGAAGAAGGTTTGTAGCTTGGTGGAGAGTAGCCTTCTGGGCATGGGAAAATGGTATATGTGAAAACTCAAGAGGAAGACCTCCATACGTCAGTACTAGATTTCATTTCATTCTTCTCTTGTTCCTGCCAGCTAGAGTTTCTTCACTTTCCATTTCCTCAATTCTGTTTTCATAAGGAAGCCCTGGAATTCTCTTAGCCTTGTCATTTCCCTGTGGCAAGCTGTTCACAATGGCTCTCCTTGAATCTTTCTTAAAGGAGGTGAAGAGTTCTGGTACTGAATCAACTGGACTCAAAAGTTCACAGACTCTTCCCTACCCATTGAGAAGTGTTAATAAAATTAACTGCCATACTTTCCACTAGAAAGGGCCAGTCATGAGGAAAGCTCATATAAGTTCTTAACTCAGGGGTGGATAAAATGTGGTCGGTTGAATAGCCCACAATGCAGGGTCTGAATGTGATGGCATCTGAGAATTACCAACTGCCACAGAGGGCACCTTGTCCTGGGGCCTTGCCAACACAGTTCTCACACCTGCAGCTGAGTCCTTGCATTGCTAACTCAGAAGAGATTCAGGTGCAGCCTATGGTGTGCCAGTTCTGGACTGAAGTTAGGGAAAGTGCTCAATTGCAGAAGAAACAGAGAAGGGGAGATGTACTGGGTGAGCTACATCTAACATCCCCTTGGTGCCTGCTACCAGACTCTCGACCTTCCACTAAAGGCTGTAACCTACCAGGGCCCTCAAGCTGATTTTGTTCCCACACTTCTTCCTCCTATAGCTTAAAACAACAAGGGCTTGTAATAAAACTTAATACAACCAACACATAGTAAACGCTCACTACAAAGACGATATTATGAAAAGTGGCAAGGCGCTTTAGGATGCAAAGGGTAGAAAGAGGGGTAGATATGGGCCTTGCCTTTAAAGGGGATACAGAAGTCACCACTTCAAATAGCTAGAAAATGATGTAAGGTGACTTAGTCTCTAAAATAAACACAAAGGGCTATAAGAACTGAAAAAGCAAGAGACTATTTCAGGCTGGGAAAGGAAACAGAGTCCAGAAAAAGGGCCCAGATGAGCAAGGGCATGAGGGTGTAAAGTGCCCACAGGCTGAGAAGAAACAAACAGTCTAAATGTGTTAGATGTGGGGTATGTCAGTGCACATAGTGGAAGGGCGGAAAAATCAAATTGTAGAGGATCTGGAGTGCCAGGTTGAAACATTTAGTTTGTTGCCACTGGTAGTGGGGGAACATTATGGATTTTGAGCATGGAAATGGCATGATTAGAGCTAGGCTTCCTTAACTTCATGCAATACTTTTAGCTTAGGGTCTATCGCTATCTTTGTTTTCTTTTGTTTTGTTTTTGGCTTGGGTGTGGGATATAAGTATCAGTGGGTAAGGCTGAGCTTTTTTTTTTTGCCTAAATTAAAGGCCTAGGGCCAGTAATCACAGTGTTATTCTAACAGGGCCAAAGGTCTTATTTAGCTCCCATCACTTCACTCAAGGAAGAACTCTTTCACAGCTACATCCAAATCTACTTAAGAATTCCCAACCAAAGTGTTCGTACCCCCATAATATTCTGAAAAAAAAAAAGAATTCCCAACCAGCTCTCATTTCAGTTTGAGGAGCAATATAGATGAGAAGCTGTGCACAGCGTGGGAAATACTGGGCTTCAGAGTCTGACAGATCTAGATTTGAGTCCTTGGTTCAGAAAGTTAATTTCTCTGAACCTCAATTTCCCATTTTGTAAAATGGGAATCATAGTAACCTACTTATTGAGTCACTAAGAATATTAAATGAGATAATGAATATAAAACCCTTAGAATGATTTGACAAAGTCTACAATGTTATAAACTCTATAGGAAGAATGTCCTGGTTCCTTCAATAAACAAATCACAAGGAATAAAAAAGAAGTCAGAAACCCATAAAGTAGAAGAGACTTAAGAGACATAGCAACCAAATGAAATGCGTGGACCTTGTTTGGATCCTGATTGAAACAATCTAAATTTAAATTTCCACATCTTAAAATCATGGACTAGAAATTTGATATTATTAAGGTAATTTTAAAATATAATATTTATTAAAGTTCTGGGTTTTTTAGGAGTACTTACACTAGATGTAATACCAAAATACTTGTGGGATAAAATGATCTGATGACTGAAATTTCCTTCAAAATAATCCAGGTTTAGGGAAAGAAAGAATGGAGAGAAGGATTGGAGGGTGTGAGAAGAGTGGGGAGGGAATGGATGAAACATGGTTGGCTACAGGCTGGACTGGCTGATGAAGCAGTGTGATGACTAAAAAGGGATTTATTATATGACTCTTTTGACTTTTGTATATGCTTTTCAATTTCCATAGTAAAATGTTTTAAAAAGAAAAAATATGGTAATAGCATATGTTTCACATAGCTGTTATAAGCATTAAATGAGATATATGTAAAAGTGCAGTATTATTTGGTATACAAGTTTTTTTTTGAAACAGGTTCAGAATGTAGATAATAGTTTTTGAGAAGTGTTTATTTCCCTTTTTCTTTCTCTTTCAAAATACACCCCCCCACACACACACAGACACACAAGGGAGTCATCCAAAAATAGTGCTTGTGATGTTCTGCAAGGGTTGAACTGCCCTAGTAGGGGTTTGTGAAAGACTCATTTCCTCTTTACAGGGCAATCAAAGGCTGGTGACTTTAGATAATCCTCAGGGGTCTGGAGCCTCAGGTATTGAATCTTCCTTATTTGGGAAGTCTCTGAACCAAATAAGTCCTTCTGGACTCTGTGAACAACAACCCATATAAAATGGAAAGGGGGCTCCTCTGAGGAGAACCCAGAGTGGAGAGCTTGGGCAGCACCAGAGGTGAGGTCTCAGCACTGGGGAGGGAGCAAGAGGGCACCTAAGTGCTACTACTGCCTGATCACCAAAGGAGAAGAGTCTGAAACACAACCAAATAACAGGTGTCAATCTTAACCTGCCTCCCTAAAAACCTTCCCTTTTTAAAAAAAAAAACTTACCTGAGAAGGAGTTTCCACTGCCTGAAATTTATGGCCGTTGGTTTTACCTGTTCGTTGTTCTCCAAAATAATAAAGGCTGTCCTATAATAAAAGAGAACAATTCAACAATGGTGCAAATCTGCACACTTTTCTTTCCTATATTAGGCATCCTTAAAGTTTCTAAGGGCACATTATTTCCTTAAGTCAGCAGTCTTTGGGCAGAGGCCACCCAAAATAACATAAAGTGACATCAAGAATTTCTCTCATTCAAAGATGTATAAAGACATGAAATTTTAGAGCTAGAAAGACCTTAGAGATCATCCGGTCCAAGCCTTCTTCCTATTTTTCCATTTTACAAATGAGAAGACTGAGACCAAATGAAAACCAAGCAACCTGTCATGGAGATGCTGCAGCCAGTTAGAGGGAGTGAGGGCTCTGAATCAATGGCTTTAAAACTCTTTGCTTTTTAAGCTACAGTCCACTTTAACAAACATAAAAGACAGAGACACACACATACACACACACACAAATACTTACCTTTTAATATTTTCTATTCTGTTCTATTCTGTTTTATTTTAAAAAACGCTAGTCACAACTTAGTAAGTTGATTTTACAACTCACTGATAGATCGTGATCCATAGTTTGAAAAAACACTATCCTAGAACACCCAATTTAAAGGCCTCTGTGTCTCAAATTAGAAAAGCTGAAGGTAGTGGAATTAGAGTGCCGAGCATCATGCATAATCCACTCCTTCTCTTCCCCAGACTGTAGGCCAAGCAACTTGAGCAGAGTTGCTAGTGGTGTGTCCTGGAAGTGGTAAGTTCTCAGCAAGATTATGGCAGAAAAAGGACTGAGATCCCTTTTTTAAGAGGTGGAAACAGCCCACCCTGCCTTCTCAGGAATTTCCAGGAGTCACAGATCCCACATATATTGACTATGCAAAGCTAATTACATTCAGGAGAGACTTTGTTCTGAGTTGGGAAATGATACCTTTTATCTACCTAGCAGTTGTAAGGATGGTCAAGGTCCTTTGGAGCACTTATCTAATTAATCTTGATATTATTCTCATGAGTAAGGAAGAAGTCATGTTACTGGTGGGAGTAAAAGCAGGCCAGAACTAGGGTGAGGCGTCCTGATTACTGAGTTTTTTTTTCTTTTGTACTTGCACAACACAGCTTTTCTCATCTCACCTTAATCCTGCCCTACTGGGTCCTGTCTTTATTTAAAATGTTGATATTGTATACATCATAGTTTTTTTGCATTAATTTTTATTTTTAAAATATTGCATTAAAATATTATTTATCATAATGGCCATGATTTTTAGCATTCCCTTAAATTTTGTGCCTCACTAATCTCACCCTAGTCCTGGCCCAAAGTAAGAGGTTCTTAAGTCAGTTACTAACTAGTCCATGTTAAGAAGGAAATATCAAAACCAGACTTTCAAAAAACTCTTCCAATTACAATTTCACGTAAGTACCATGACTTAAAGAATCATCTTAACATCCTACCAGTGATGTTTCAGAACTAGCAAATTCAATCAGCATAAGACAAAGTTTGTAGTAACATCTTTCACACCTTTGCAGTTAAAAATATTTCTCTGGCAATAAGGCAGGCACAAACCATAACTCCAGTTCTCCCTAGAAAATAAAAGAAATTAGTTCAAGGAACCATTGTTCATGGTAGTACTTGGGATAAAAATACACTCAGAAATATTCAAAGAGTGCATTTTGGATTAATTGTCTTTCACCCTGAATGTGCTTGTCCAAAATATTTCAATTCACAAATAGCCAAAGATGTTTAACTGCTTTGTGGTCATACTTGGAATTTGGTGTTTTCACTGGTGGCATGATACGTATGTGCACTTGTGCATTTTTTTTGAATCTTTAATGCTGGGGACTGAAATAACAGGAAGAGGCAATCAGCTTTGCTCTAGGACTCTAAAGCTAAATTGCTATTTATTAAAAACTAATTACAAACTCTAATTTTCTAATTAACATAAATAAAAGCAGCATCTATAGAAGATAAGACAGGGTCAGAACTTCAAACACCATCTAGCGTTTTCAATACCCATTATTCCTTCTACTTTAGAGTTTTTAATTGTATTATGAAAGTTTTCAAACATATGAAAGTAGAGAACAATATAATGAACTCTCACATACCTGTTCCCCAGATTCTATAATTATCAGGATTTTGCTTTCCATACTTAATTTCTCTTCTCTTCCCTTCTTTCCTCCCTGTCCCTCTTTCTTTCTTTCCTGTTGTAGCATTTTAAAACAAACCCTTAACTTCATGCTTCATGTCATTCCATCCTCAAATTCTCTTTTATGTTTAATTACAATTTATATTTTTGTTCTGCCATACAGAATTTGAGTTTTTAACATTGCCTGTTTTATTTCTACAATGATCTGTAGCTTCTGTCTTAGCCAGTACCCACTGAATGAACTTAATCATTTTATGTAATTCCAAACTTACATTTTTTACCTGAGATGCACAAAATTTTATGTTCTATCCTTTTAAAAATTTTTAATGAACCACTAAACTGATTTTGCAACCCATAGTTTGAAAAGCACTATTCCAACCCAGATACCTGCAAAGGGGAGTTTGTACCACCCCTTGCTATGATAAAAGCTTCCTGCTAAAGGGGGCTATTGATCATTAACAGCCTAGCTCTCGGCTACATCGACTGCTAGCATTTCAATTTTGGAGGACATCTCAGGCTCTGTAACTCTGATATTTTCCCATTTGAAAGAACCTTTTGGAAAGTTCCTTTACTAATTATGGGCATGCCGTAAGTAGATTCATGTCCTTGTGGCTGTGAATAACTGCAACTGTAGACATAGTAATAGATGCCTTCTCATCCAGTCAAGCAGATAAGACAGGGAATCATAAAAATGATATATACATGCCTTAAATATTTTATTGTAACTTCAAACATCAACATACATTCATTCACTAAACTTCTGATATTGGACAAAGGCTTTAACTTTTTAAGTTTGGGTTCCCCCAAGTGGAGTTCTTGAAAAATCCAGGCCAATTTTATAAACCATTGCATCACCTATGATCTCTGGTTTTCTTTATAGAAATCTAGGTGCAGAATCCTTCTAGATTTTACTACTAGAATTTTTCTCCCAATGTTTATAATAGTCTTGCTTGCATTTAATTTAGCTGCAATTTTGGTTGTAGCCACTCAGCTTCATTGAATCTTCCTGAAACATTCAACTTACTCTTTATAAAATTGTAACTTTTTGTTCACTTTGACATTTGACAGATTTATATAATATTTGATTATATGACATATTATAATAACAAGTAGAACTGGCAGACACTGGTGGAAGCAGAAATAAATAGGAATACTAAAGAAAAGTACACAGCTGCAAATTTTCAACATGCCAATGGACACCAATCAGCATGTTTATAAAGGGAATGGAGAACATTAGATAATCCACCAAGTTAGTTAGATAGATATCAGTAAGGCAGCTTCTGTTATCCTGAAGTCAGCAGAAATGTCTTGCATCTCTAAATAAAAAACAATTTTGGCCTTCATAATGGTAACAACTAACATTTGGGTAATGCTTTACAGGTCTCATATAATCCTTACAATCTCTCTGTGAGGTAAATAACTGTATAAGGAAGAAGAAACTGAGCTTCAGCAAGTTTAAGAGACTTTCATATAGTTAAACACAGCAAGATATCTTAATACCAGTGAAGAAGTTAAAAATACGCCACTCTAGCATATTGACTATTTTGAGCAAAAGGCACTTGAAAAACAGCAGGTTTAAGATCACTCTGACCTTATTTATGAAATGCTTTTTTTAAAGCAGGAGATGAAATTCCCATGTGAAAGATGGCTTTCCTGCACCAAAAGGAAAGTATCATTCTTATCATCAAGGACAGGAAGTTGAGGCCACAGGAAATCCTTATCCTCTTGGCTACTTCTTCACCTAATTAACTACTCCAGCCCAAGCCCCTTTGTCTTGTCACATTTCCATAATTTACTACTTTTTGTCTAATTCAGAAAGTATATTAAGTGTTCATCTCTGTGTCTTTGGTCTTCTTGCTTTATAAGGACTTCCATCGCATAAAACATATATTAAATAAATTTGTATGCTTTTCTCTGTCATTTTTAAAGATTTTGCTCATTTACTTTTTATTTCAATAGATTTAGGGGGTACAGGTGTTTTTCTGTTACATGGATGAACTGTATAATGCTGAAGTCAGGGCTTTTAGTGTACCCATCACCAGGACAGTGTACACTGTACCCAAGAGGTACATTGTATTCCTCACTCCCTGCCTCCCTCCTCCCTTCTTAGGTTCCAATGTCCATTACACCACTTTATGACCATATATACCCACTGTTTTACTCCCACTTCTAAGTGAGAACATGTGGTATTTGTTTTTCCATTCTTGAGATACTTCACTTAGGATAATGGTTCCATCCAAATTGCTGCAAAAGACATTTCAGTCATATTTATGGCTGAGTAGTGCTCCACAGTATATATATATACCACGTGTTCTTTATCCACTCATCAGGTGATAGGCACCTAGGTTGATTCCACATCTTTGCAACTGTGAATTGTGCTGTGATAAAAATTCAGGTGCAGGTGTCTTTCTGAATAATGACTTCTTTTCCTCTGGGGAGATACCCAGTAGTGGGACTGCTGGATTGAATGGTAGGTCTACTTTTAGTTCTTTGAGGAATCTCCGTATGCAACCAGCTCCATGAACAAAAATGCGTTTTCACAGTTCTCTTATGTTTGAAGTTCCCAGGCCAGTAAGATTCACTGACCAGAACTTTGTAACTTTCTGATTCATTAATCCATTCCGAGTTGTTTTTATTTTCCAGAAGTGGTGGAACCTTCTCGCAGCCACAAGAGAAGTATAAGGCCTTACAATACCTGTTTGTCCAGAGAAGACCAGATAAGCAACACCCCACCACAGATCTTGTGCAAGAACCTGCTGAGCAACCTGTCCCCGCATCCCACCTGCACACAAGGCCAAAAAGAATGACCGACGTTAACCCCTAGCTCATTATACTACTAAAATCTCCACCCAGGGAGGGACTTACCTGCCATTTTTTGATCATATGATGTATGTGTCAGTATGATTTCTCACTGCACTCCACCCCAAACATGTAATGATGTTCACTCACTTCATGCATTATTCATTTCACCTCTAGAAAAAACCCTGGCCCTGTCAGCTGGGGAGGTGGATTTGAGGCAGTCCACTCCTCCCACCTCCCTGTCCTCTGCAATAAATTTCCTTTCTTCTTTCTTGGCAATCCTTGTCTCAGTAATTGGTTTTCTGTGTGGCGAGCAACTGAGCCTATGGAAACCTACTTTGTGAGTTCATTAAAACATACTGTTTTCCATAGAGGCTGTACTAATTTACACTAACAGCACATAAGTGTTCCATTTTCATCGCATCTGTGCCAAACCTATTGTTTTTTGACTGATTAATAAAGGCCATTCTGACAGGGGTAAGGTGGTATCTCATTGTGGTTGGTTTTGATTTGCATTTCCCTGATGACTAGTGATTTTCAGCATTTTTTCATGTTTGTTGGCTATTTGTTTATCTTCTTTTGAAAAAAATCTGTTCATGTCTTTTGCCCACATTTTGATGGGGTTATTTTTCTTTTCTTGCTGATTTGTTTGAGCTCTTTGTAGATCCTGGATTTTAGTCCTTTGTTGGGTGTATAGCTTGCAAATATTTTCTCCCATTCTGTAGGTTGTCTATTTACTCTGTTGATTATTTCCTTTGCCATGCAAAGGAAGTATCCAGAGATACAAAAGTTAAGTCTCATTTATTTATTTTTTTGTCCCTATATTTGCTTTTGGGGTCTTAGTCATAAATTCTTTCCCTAGGCCAATGTTCAAAAGACTTCTTCCTTTGTCTTCCTCTAGAATTTATATGGTGTTAGATCTCACATTTAAGTCTCTAATCCATTCTGAGTTAATTTCTGTGTATGGTTAAGAGATAGAGATCCAGTTTCATTCTTCTGCATGTGGCTCTCTAATTTTCCCAGCACCATTTACTAAATAGGGCATCCTTTCCCTAGTGTATGTTTTTGTCTGCTTTGTTGAAAGTCAGTTAGTTGTAGCTATATGGTTTTATTTCTGGCTTCTCTATTCTGCTTCCATTATTCTATCAATGGCTTCTCCATTGATCTATGTGTCTATCTTTATACCAGTATCATGCTGTTTTGGTTACTATAGCCTTGTAGTATAATTTAAAGTTGGGTAATGTGATGTCTCTAGATTGATTCTTTTTGATTAGATTGCTTTGGCTATTCAGGCTATTTTTTGATTCCATAGGAAATTCAGAATTGTTTTTTCTAATTCTGTGAAAAATGATGTTGGTATTTTCATGGGAATTGCACTGAATTTGTAAATCACTTTGGGTAGTATGAACATTTGAACAATATTGATTCTTCTAATCCATGAGCATGGAACGTTTTTCCATTTGTTTGTGTCATCAACAATTTCTTTCATCAGTGTTTTGTAGTTTTCCTTGTAGAGATCTTTCACCTCCTTAGTTAAGCATATTCCATTCCTAGGTATTTTATTTTCTTTGCAGCTATTGTAAATGGTATTCAGTTCTTGACTCACAGCTTGACTGTTGTTAGTGTATAGCAATGCTACTGATTTGTGTAAATTTATTTTGTAAACTGAGACATTACTGAATTTATTTATCAATTCTAAGAGTCTTTCAGAGGGATCCTTAAGATTTTCTTAGATATAACATCATGTCATCGGCAAACAGGGATAGTGTGACCTCCTCTTTTCCAATTTGGAAGCTCCTTATTTGTTTCTCTCGCTTGATTGCTCTGGCTGGGACTTCTAGAACTATGTTGAATAAAAGTGGTGACAGTGCACATCTTTGCCTTATTCCAGTCCTTGGGGGAATGATTTTGACTTCCTCATTCAGTATGATGTTGGCTGTGGGCTTGTCATATATGGCTTTTATTATTTTGAGTTATATTCCCTCTATGTCTAGTTTGTTTAGGGGTTTTATCATAAAGGGGTGCTGGATTTTATCAAATGCTTTTTCTACATTTACTGAGATGATCACATGGTTTTTGTTTTTAATTCTGTTTATGTGGTGAATCACATTTATTGATTTGCATATGTTGAGCCATCCTTGCATCCCTGGGTTGAAGCCCACTTGATCATGGTGAATTATCTTTTTGATGTGCTGTTGGATTCGGTTTGCTAGTGTTTTCTTGATGATTTTTGCTTCTATGTTCATGAATGTTACTGGTCTATAGATTTCTTTTTTTTTTTTTCTTTCTTGGCTTTGGTATCAGGGTGATACTGGCTTCAAAGACTGAGTTAGGGAGGCTTCTCTCCTTCTTGACGTTATGGAACAGTTTCAGTAGGATTGGTACCAATTCTTCCTTATAGGTCTGGTAAAATTCAGCTGTGAGTTGGTCTGCCCTGTGCTTTTTTATGTTGGGGTTTTTTTTATTACTGTTTCAATCTCCTACTCACTATTGCTCTGTTCAGAATTTCTCTTTCATTCTGATTCAAGCTTGAGAGGTTGTACATTTCTACAAATTTATCCATTTTCTACAGATTTTCTAGTTTGTGTGCATAGAGGTTTTCATAGTAGTCTCAGATGATATTTTGTATTTCTGTGGTATCAGTTGTAATGTCTCCTTTATCATTTCTGACTGAGCTTATCTGAATCCTTTCTCTTCTTTTCCTGGTTAATCTAGCCAGTGGTCTATCAATTTTGTTTATCTTTTCAAAGAACCAACTTTTTGTTTTGTTGATCCTTTGTCTTGGTTTTTTGGTTTCAATTTTGTTTAGTTCTGATCTGATTTTTGTTATTTCTTTTATTCTTCCAGTTTGGGGATTGATTTGTTCTTCTTTTTCTAGTTCCTGTAAGTCTGACACTTGGTTGTTAATTTGTGATCTTTCTGTCTTTTTGATGTAGGCATTTACTGCTATGAACTTCCCTCTTAGCACTATTTTTTCTGTATCCCAGAGATTTTGGTAGTATGTCTCACTTCTGTCATTCAAAAACTTTTTGACATTCATCTTTATTTCATCATTGACCCAAGTATTGTGCAGCAGCAGGTTGTTTAATTTCCACGTGTTTGTGTAGTTTTGAGAGTTCCTCTTGGAATTGATTTCTGGTTTTATTCCACTGTGATCTGAGAAGATATATGGTATGATTTAGATTTTTAAACATTTCTTGAGACTTGTTTTGTGGCCTAACATGATCTATCTTGGAAAATGTCCCATGTGCTGATAAGAAGAATGTATATTCTGCAGTTTTTGGTTAGAATGTTCTATAAATGTCTGTTATGTCCATTTGTTCTAGAGTCCTGTTTAAGTTCAGCATTTATTTGTTGATTTTCTGCCTCAATGATCTCTCTAGTTATGTCAGTAGTGTGGTGTAGTCCCCAGATATTATGGTGTTGCTGTTTCTTTCTTTCCTTAAGTCTAGTAGCTTTTCTTTTATGAATCTGGTAGCACCTGTGTCAGGTGTACATTTTTAGGATTGTTATATCTCCTTGTTCAATTGACCCTTTTATCATTATATATTGACATTTGTCTTTTTTAAATCTTATTGATTTAAAGCCTATTTTATCAGATGTAAGAATAACTACTCCAGCTTACTTTTGGTTTCCATTTGCATGGAGTATTTTTTCCACCCCTTTAACTTGCATCTATGAGAATCATTGATAAGTGGGTTTCTTGGAGACATAATATATTTGGGTTGTGTTTTTTAATCCATTCTTCCAATCTATATCTTCTAAGTGGGGCATCTAAATCATTTACTATCAATGTTAATACTGGTATGTGACATACTGTACTAGTCATCACATTGATTGCTACCTAGTTGCTTTGTTTTCTTCCTTGTGTTGCTGTTTTATAACAGCTGTGAGTTTTTACTTTTGGTTGTTTTTACACTGGAGGGCATCGATTGTTCTGTTTGATGAATAGAGCACTTTTAAGGATTTCTTGTAGGGCAAGTCTAGTGGTGACAAATTCCCTTAGTGTTTGCTTGTCTGGGAAAGACTTTATTTCTCCTTCATTTATGAGGCTTAGTTTTTGCAGGATACAAAATTATTAGCTGACACTTATTCTGTTAAAGAACACTGAAGATAGAACCCTATTCCCTTTGGGCTTGTAAGATTTCTTCTGAGAAGTCTGCTGTTATTCTGATGGGTTTTCCTTTTTAAGGTACTTGATGCTTTCACCTCAGGGGTGATACGTTTGGTTGTCTTACACAGTCCCATAATTCTTGAAGACTTTGTTCACTCTTCTTGATTTTTTTCCTTCATTTTTGACTGACTGGATTAATTCAAATGCCTTGTTTTCAAGCTCTGAAATTCTTTCTTGTGCTTAGTCTAGTCTGTTGTTAAAATTTTCTATGATATTTTCTACTTTCCTAAATGATTCTTAAATTTCCAGAAGTCTGTTATGTTTTTTTCTAAACTATCTTTTTAGTGAATTTTTTACTCATGTCCTGAATTATTATTATTATTTTTTTGTTTGTGTTGGTTTTCAACTTTCTCATCTATCCCATTGAGCTTACTTGTGATCCATGTTTTGAATACCTGATCCAAAATTTCAATAATTTCTTTTTTGTCAGAGTCCATTGCTAGAGAGCTAGTGTGATCCTCTGGGGGTTTTGAAATAGCCTGCTTTTTCATATTGCCAGAGTTCTTATGCTGGTTCCTTCTCATCTGCAACCTCTACCCTCAGCTCAAAAGAGATAGCTTTGCAGTTCATCTCTGCCAGGAACTTTGCTGCTCAGCATAGAGAGATAGAAGTATGCTGCCCTTCAGCTTGTTCAGGTAGGTGTCTGCTGTGGTATTACTGGCAGTTTGGGTTGGCTGCACCTCAGACCCCTGGGAGAGTGTTCAGGTGCCAGCTGTGGTGGACTAGGTTAGGTAATCCTCAGTTCTCAGGCCCTTTGATGGTGTGCTTGAGTCCTGGAGAGACCAGAATGAGACCAAGCTGGCAAACTTGCTCTTAAGCCTCCCTGGGTTCAGATGTTGGCTGTGATAGTGTGGGGTGGGGTGCTCTCCTGCTGTACAAGAATGCTCAGGCTGTAGAAGGGTAGATGCACTGTAAGCCTGTGACAGGAGAGGTGGGCCCCTCCTGATGAGATTAGCGTAGGTGGGCAGCTATGGGACATACAAGCTGCTCACTCCTCCCCTCCTCCCTCACTTGGCAACGGCAGTGGTCTCTGTCCCTTGGGGGTACAAAATCGTGCAGATTCCTAGATTCCACCCTGGCCCAGCTGCAGCAGAGGTGGTGGAGGCAGCTCAACCTGCTGTGTGTTGGGCTACCTGACTGGCTGTGGGCTGTAACTGAAATGCTGCAGTAGGGGAGGTGGTGATTATGTCAGGGAGTTGCCTCCAGGGAAAGTAGTTTCCTCAAAGAATAGACAGGCAACTTGCAGCTTGAGGGGAGGACTGCTAGCCCCACCCTCCATCAGGAGCAGTGGTAGCTTTTGTCATTGGGGCTAGCACTTACTGGTTCTTTTTAGCAGGAAGAGAGTGACCCCCTACTCTGCAGAAGCCTGGTTGTGATAGGTGCTTCTGTCAGAGGTGGGGCAGCCACTCCCAGATGTGTTTTTCTACTATTGATTTGTCTTATGTCAATTTAATTCTCAAGCCCAGCCGAAAAACTCTAAAAGGGTGAAGGTAAAATTTTGCCTCCCTTATACCAGCCTATGTGACCTTTTACAATGCTAAACTTCACTCTTTTTCAAGCTGTGCCCATAAACCCTCCACAATGCAGAACTTATACTCCAAATTCCGAGTCTGACTGAAAAAATTAAAGTTGAGCAAACTCTTTGCTCAATGGGTGCCAAAACTGTTGCACCCAGATAAGCTGCAGAGAAGAGCTTTCAATGGAAATTTTAAACAAGTAGAATAAAGACCCTGAAGCATTTCTCTGAAGAATTATAACATGAGATGAAGCATGACTTTATCACTACAACCCTAAAGACAAATCTCAACCAAAGCAATGGCTACCAAGAGGTGAGAGTGGTCTAGTCAAAGCAAAAATGGACTGGCCAAGAGCAAATGTCATGGCAACAGATTTGTGGGATGTTCAAGGCATTTGCTTGTTGACTTTGTGGAATCAACATTCAGTGTGTCTTTTTGAAGACCCCTCATATATCCCCAAAAACTTAGAATCCCTAACCGGACAAACTTGCAAAAGAGATCCCTCAGTGTCATTGGATATTCCCCATGGTGGAGAATATGAGAGGTGCTGATAGCCTAGAACTGAGGTAATTTCCTACTTTGAAAATTAGGCAGTGGTGGATGCCCAGGACTGTAGGCCAGTAGCCTTGGTGTTAATTCAGGGAGAAATTTTAACACAGATATAATTAAAATGATTGGTTGTGTGCACACAGATGAAGAAGCCATGATCACTCAGGCCCAACATGAATTTTCTACTTTATGGTAGCTTCATTTCTTTATTTCTTTGGTACTCAGGTAGTTTGGTACTTATGGTACCCTTTATACTCACTGTTCTCTATATACCTATACTCTCCTTATAGTCCTTGTATGATATTGCTGCTCAAATGTTATTTTATTGGTAATACCTTCCTTAACCATCTAGGTATCAATTAGCAACCTCTCCCTGACTTCACATTCTCCTTACTCTCTTATTTTTTTCAATTGCATTTATCACTATGTAATACATACATTTTTTTCTTTCTAAGCAATAGACTGTGGTTTTCATGGGGGCAGCAAACTGCTTTGCATACTGTCACATCTCCTGCATCTAGACAGTTATCTGGTGAAGTGCATGAATGAAGGAATATATCTGCCCTTTCAATTTATCATGATGTCCAGTCCCAGGACCATTCCTTTCTCTCGTTTTGATTTCACTTCTTGATACATCTAGATGCACGTTGGACAATTTCAGTCTTGGTTAAACATTGCCAATAACATTGCCTTTGTTGCTTCTGGGTCCTGTTGCTGCACTCACTGTGTAAAAGCCTAATACTGAATTTTAAAAAGGAGAGGCATAAATATTAGGAATAGAAAGGGAGGGGCAAAATTACTAACACAGTGGTAATTTTAAAACAAGATAACAACTTTGTGTCAACCATTTTTAAAAACTTAATGAAAAATATCAATTTAAAAAATTGACTCAAGAAGAGAAAGCCTGAACAGACCCGTAAAATTGCATTAAAATTACATTTACATACTACCCAAAGCAATCTACAGATTTAGTGCAATCCTTATCAAAATACCAATGACATTCTTCAAAAAATAGAAAAAAAATCTTAAAATTTGCATGGAACCACAGAAGACCCTGAATAGCCAAAGCAATCCTGAGCAAAAAGAACAAAGCTGGAGGCATCACATGACCAGACTGGTATTGTTTGGTTTGTTCATTCCCTCCAAATTTTACGTTGAAATTTGACCCCCAATGTTGGAAGTGGGGCTTAATGGGAGGTGTTTGAGTCATAACAGTGGATCCCTCATGAATAGATTAATACCCTCCCTGGGACGTGGGGGGACTGAGTGAGATCTCACTCTATTAGTTCCCACAAGGGTTCCCTGAGAGCTGGCTGTTAAAAAGAGCCTGGCACCTTCTCCCTTTCTTGCCATGTGATGTCTGCACATGCTGGTTCCCCTTCCCCTTCTGCCGTAAGTGGAAGCAGATTGAGGCTCTCACCAGATATAGATGATAGCACTATACTTCTTGTACAGCCTGCAGAACCATGAGTCAAATAAACCTCTTTTCTTTATAAATTAGCCAGCCTCATGTATTCCTTTATAGAACCACATATGGACTAAGACGCAGATTTCAAAATATACAACAAAGCAGTAGTAACTGAAACAGCATGGTACTGGCATAAAAGCAGACACATAGACCAAGGGAACAGAATAAAGAACTCAGAAATAAATCAACATATCTAAAGCCAACTGATTTTTTACAAAGGTGCCAAGAACACTCATTGGAGGAGAACAGTTTCTTCAATAAATGGTGCTGGGAAAACTGAATATCCATATACAGGGGAATGAAACTAGACCCCCACCTCTCACCCTGTACAAAAATCAACTCAAAATGGATCAAAGACCTGAAAGTATAAAACTTCTTGAAAAAAAACAAAGGAGAAATGTTTCAGGATATTGTTCTGGGAAAAGATTTTATGAGTAAGACCTCAAAGGCATAGGCAATCAAAGTAAAAATAAACAAATGGGGCTTAGGGGAAAAAAAAAGAAACAACATATACAAACTCGCCCAGAGAATTAAAAAAGAAGAAACAGCATAACTCATTTTACGAAGCCAAAATTTGAAAAAAAAATTATGAGAAATGAAAATTACAGCCAATTGCATTGATGACATAAATAAAAAATCCTAAACAAAATATTAACAGAATCCAGCAATTTATTAAGAAGAAAATATAAATATATAATAAGATAATTAAATAATAGATATGTAATAATGAAAATAAATAAATAATAAAAAGATAATAAATATTCAAGCCAGAAATATAAGGTGGCTTACCACTTAATAATCAATATAATTAACCATATTAATAAAGAAGAAAAATCATATTATCTCAAAGATTTAGAAAAATCTTCCAATAACATTTGACGCTCATTCACAATTTTAAAAAACTCAGCAAACTGAACGAAAAGGGTAGCACATGCGTGCACACACACACACAACCTTAAAGCAGCTGGAGAGACATTGATAGCTTTTCTTTTGACAGCAGAACTGCACGAGGTTCTATGCTATTACCAATTCTAATTCTATGCCATACTGAAGGTTCTAGCCAGTGGTAGGAGAAAGAAAAAAAGAAATAATTGGGAAGGAAAGCTGACAATATGACCTTACATCTAGAAAACCCCCAAAACTCCACCAAGAGACTCCTGGAATTGATAAATAAATTCAGCAAAGTCTCAGGTTACACAAATCAATGGACACAAATGAGTAGCATTCCTATACACCAGTAACAGTCAAGCTGAGATCCAAATCAAAGACTCAATACCATTCACAATGGCCACAAATAAAATAAAATACCTAGGAATACACTTAACCAAGGAGGTGAAAGATCTCTACAAAGAGAACTATGAAACACTGAGGAAATTGCAGATGACATAAACAAATGGAAAAACATACCATGCTCATTGATTGGTAGAATCAACATTGTTAAAATGTCCACACTACCCAAAATGATTTACAGATTCAATGCAATCCCCATCAAAATACCAACATCATATTTCACAGATCTAGAAAAAATAATTCTACACTTCATTTGAAAGCAGAAAAGAGCCCAAACAGCCAAAGGAATCTTAAGGAAAAAGAACAAATCTGGAGGCATCACATTACCAGACTTCAAACTACACTACAAGGCCACAGTAACCAAACCAGCATGATATTGACACAAAATTAGAAACGTAGACCCATGGAACTGAACAGAGAACCCAGATATAAAATCATCCACATACAGCCAACTGATCTTTGATAAAGCAGACCACAACAGACACTGGAGAAAAGAAGCCCTATTCAATAAATGGTGCTGGGAGAATTGGATAGCCACATGCAGAAGAATGAAACAGGATCTGTATCTCTCACCTTTCACAAAAATTAATTCAAGATGGATGAAAGATTTAAAAGTAAGGCATGAAACCATAAGAAAGAGAAGAAAATGTTAGAAAAACTCTTCTAAACTTTGGCCTAGGAAAAGAATTTATGAAGAAGACCCAATGGCAATCACAGCAACAGCAAAAATAAATAAATGGGACTTGATTAAATTAAAAAGCTTCTGCACAGCTAAGGAAATAATCAGCAGAGCAGACAACCTACAGAATGGGAGAAAATATTCAAAAGCTATACATCTGATAAAGGACTAATAAACGGAATCTACAAAGAACTCAAACAAATCAGCAAGGAAAAAACAAACAACCCCATTAAAAATTGGGCAAAAGACATGAACAGAAGCTTTTTAAAAGAAGATAGACAAATGGCCAATAAACATATGAAAAAATGCTCAACATTATTAATCATCAGGGAAATGCAAATTAAAACCACAATGAGATATCACCTTATCCCAGTTAGAATGGCTTTTATTAAAAAGTCCAAAAACAATTGATGCTGGCATGGATGCAGAGAGAAAGGAATGCTTAAACACTGTTGCTGGGACTGTAAATTAGTACAACCTCTATGGAAAACAGTATGTAGATTCCTCTAAGAACTGAAAGTAGACCTACCCTTTCATCCAGCAATCCCAGTACCGGGTATTTACCCAAAGGAAAAGAAGTCATTTTATCAAAAAGACACCTGAACTCGAATGTTTATTGCAACACAATTCACAATTGCAAAGGTGTGGAATCAACCCAAGTGCCCATCAATTCACAAGTGGATTAACAAAATGTGGTGTATGTTACTATGGAATACTACCCTACACAGCCATAAAGAAAGATGAATTAAGGCCTTTTGCAACAATTTGGATGGAACTGGAGACCATATCCTAGCATGTAAAGAATGAAAAAACAAACACCACGTGTACTTGCTACTAAATTGGAACTAACTGATGAGCACACATGTGCACAGAGGGAAGTAAAACTCAGTGGAAATTAAGCAGGGGGGAAAGGGGAAGGAGGGGATGGGCAAAAACCTACCTAACAGGTACAATGAACATTATCTGGGTGATGGGCACACACTTATAACCCTGCCTCAAGCATAATAAAAGCGATCCATGTAGCCAAAAATATTTGTACCCCCATAATATTTGGAAATAATAATAATAATTAAAAAAAGAAATAAACAGATGCTAATTTAGGGATATAAAATGAAAACCTAAGGAAAAAAAGGAAAATCACAATTCATTATTTTCACGATATAATCATGTACCATAAAATCCAAAAGAATTTAGAGATAAATTAGTAGAATTAATAAGTGAGTTTAGTAAAGTTGCTAATTGCAAGATTAATAAATAAAATCAATTGCATTTAGAGCAACAACAAAAACATCTAGAAAATAAAAAATTTTAAAGGGATATCATTTAAATAGCCACAAAAATCTCAAATATCTAGGAATAAATCTAACAAAAACATCCAAGGTTCCTATGCAGAAAATGCTAGAACAGTGTAAAGAGAAATGGAAGAGGACCTAACCAAATGAGAGAATCAAAGATTTTAATTCTCCTCAATCTATAGATTTAATGCAATTCCAAACAGATTTCTATCATCAAGTGTGTGTAATTTGACAAGTTGATTACAAAATTTATATGGAAATGTAGATAGCCTAAAATGTCCAAACAATTGTGAAGAAAAAGAAAAAGATGGGTGTACTCATTTGACTGTAAGGACTTATTAGAAAACTATAGTAAGAAGTTGTGCTACTGGCACACAGATAGATGAAAATCAATGAACCAAATAGAAAACTCAGAAACAGATCTGTGTTCTGCAGAGCAGTACAGAAATGAAAATCTTTTCAATCATTTGCTGGAATAATTGGATAGCCATATACAGAAAATGATGAATCCTGACCCCATCCTCACACCACACACAAAAATCAATTCCACATGGAAGGACCCTTCTAGAAGATAATATAGTAGAATGTCTTTTTAAACCCAGGGACAGATTCATCAGAACACAAAAACACTAACCCTGTAAGGGGAAAGAATGATAAATTTGACAATATTAGAGCTAAGCAGATCTGTTAACCAAAAGATACTCTTAAGAGAGAGAAAATGCAAACCACAGAGTAGAAAAGATTTCTTGCAATACATATAACCAATAACAGAGTTGAAATCAGAATACATAAAGAGCTACTACAGATCAATAGGGAAAAGACAAACAATCCAGGGAAAAAATGGACAACATAATGAAACAATTACATGACAAAAAAGTATATCCAAGTGGCTAATAAACTTATGAAAACTTTCTCAATCTTACTAGTAATTATGGAAATGTAAATGAAAGCCATAATAAGATGCTATCACACACATACCCAATGGCTAAAAAGAAAAATACTTGTAATTCTATTGGGGAAGATGTGGAACACTTACAACTCTCACACAATGCCAGTAGAATGAAAATTGGAGCAATTGTTTTCAAAAACAGGTGATGTTATGAAGTAAAGTTTAAGACTGATTACCTCAAGGCAGAACAATTTTAGTCCAGGATATATATTCAACAAAAATGCCAAATGTGCAATAAGAAACATGTACTTCAAAACATTATTTATAATAGTAAAAACTGGAAACAACCAAAATGCAACAGAAAAAAAGATGCCATTTGCAGCAAAAATATGTCTTAGAATGAATTTAATAAAAGACGTACAAGGACATCATGAAGAAAAGTATAAAATATTATTAAAGGACAGACAAGATGATTCACATAAATAGATATCCCATATACAACTCAATATTGCAAAGTTGTCAGTTATTTCAAGTTAATCTATAAATTCAATGTAGTTCCAATAAAAATCCTAAACACATTTTACTACGGAGCTTGACAAAATATTTAAAATTGAATGTAAGAATAAAGTTCCAAGAAGAGCAAGACAATTCTGCCTTTATCAAGCTATATTATAAAGCTATAAAAATTACAATAGTGTGGTATAGAGAATTCAGAAACAGTCCTGAATATTTATGGAAACTTGGCATATGACTGAAAGAGATTACAAATCAATAGAGAATAAATAGCATGCAATAGACTGTGTTAAGACAATTGGCTACCCATATGAAAAATTATATCTCTCCAAATTCCAATTAAAGACCAAAAAGTAAAAAATGAAGAAATGTAGAATATCTTTATTACTTCAGTGTAGGAGTGGATTTCTTAAACATGACATAAAAGCACAAAATACACACACATACAAAGATTAATAAATTTCACTACATTCAAAATTACAAGCTTCCATACAAAAAAATAAACCATATTCAAATTTAAAAGACAACACAGTGGGAGAATATATTTGCAACATATACTACTAATAAAAATTAGCATCCAGATTCTTTAAAGAACTGTAAACCAATAAAAAAATATTTTGACTATCATGATACTGCTGGTAACATGCAGGCAGCAACCAAGCAGAAGACAGCAAGATCAATCTGAATGAACACTTGAAAAAAGAGGCTGCTCTGGTGCATACCACCTGAATATTAGCCCTCCAAACAACCCTAAAGAAGAATCAAACAAAAGATAATATGAATACAGAAAAATGTAAACCCCTTTTTAGCAAAAAAGAAAAAAATTAAATTTGAAATGAATGTTTTCCTTCAAGCAGGGAATTAACATTTAAAAGAAAACTAAAGCCAACTACTTGAATCATAACATGTTAGGTTGAGCAATGTGAAATGGCTATTTTTAAAGGAAAAGATGGTTAAAAAAACAAAACAAAACAAAACAAAAAAAAAAAATGGCAACCTAATATGGTTCAACCCCTATATTTTTCATTTAGCCATAGTATTGTAAACTGCCAGTTTAAACAGACTGTTCCAACCTATAGAGCTAAACACAGAACCTGCCTACTAACTGATGGGCTTGAAATTAGTTCTCAATAAGACTAAAACTTGATTTTACTGAATTATATAAGGCAGTTTTACAGTGTTATGTTTTCCTGGAATTCAACATAAAAAGGTGTTTTACAGCCCAACAAAAAAATGTAATTTTTTATGGTTGTCAAAAATTGTGAAATAATGCTTAGGTGATTATTCAAAGCCTAAAGGTGAATGAGAGAAAATCTAACTGAACATAAACTGGTTGTATTTACAAACGTCTTCTTTTTTTCATTTTACTCCCACCGCAATCAACTTCTTTGAGTCATTAAACTACAAAAATTCCAGTATAATTTCTGACATATTCACCTCTGTTGGCTCCCTTAACCTAAAAGATTCTCATGAAGTTTAAGAACTTTAAATATTACTGGAACAGAAATAGACATATAGACCCATGGCAACAGAATAAAAAGGCCAGAAATAAATCCATGGATTTACAGTCAGCTGATCCTTGACAAAGGTACCAAGAACACACAATGGGGAAAGGACAGTCTCTTCAATAAATGATATCGGGAAAACTGGATTTCTATATGTGAAAGAATGAAATTGGACCCTACCTTACCCTATATACAAAAATCAACTCAAAATAAAGACTTAAATGTAAAACCTCAAACTGAAAAACTACTAGAAGAAAATATAGGGGGAATTTCCTTTTTTTTTTTTTTTCCCCCCGAGACAGGGTCTTGCTCTGTCATCCAGGCTGGAATGCAGTGGTGTCATCATAGCTCACTGCAGCCTCAAACTCCTGGGCTCAAGGGATCCTCCTGCCTCAGCCTCCCGAGGAGCTGGGACTACGGGTACGCAACACCATGCCAGGCTAATTTTTCTGTTTTTTGTAGAGACAAGGTCTCACTCTTGCTCAGGCTGGTCTCAAACTCCTGAGCTCAAGGGATCCTCCCACCCCAGCCTCCCAGAGTGCTAGGATTACAGGCGTGAGCCACTGTGACCAGCTGGGGGGAAGTTTCTTGACATTGGTCTGAGCAAAGATTTTTTTGGATACAACTGAAGAGCACAGGCAACAAAAGCAAAAGCAGACAAGTGAGATTGCATCAAACTAAAAGCTTCTGCACAGCAAAGGAGAGGGAGGAGATGGTCTGCAGAACTGGAGAAATATTTGTGAGCCATACATTTGATAAGGGGTTAAAATTTAATAAAATAAGGAACTCAAATATCACAATAGCAAGAAAACAAATTACCCCTTTAAAAAATGGGCAAAGAACCTGAAAAGACATTTCTAAAAAGAAGGCATACAAATGGCCAACAGGTATATGATAAAATGTTCAACATCACTAATCATCAGAGAAAGTCAAATTAAAACCACAATAAGATATCACCTGACACCTGTCAGGACAGCTATTACCAAAAAGACAAAAGATAAGAAGTGTTGGTGAGGATGTGGAAAAAAGGGAACCCTCATACACTGTTGGCAAGAATGTAAATTAGTATAGTCAGTATGGAAAACAGTATGGAGGTTCCTCAAAAAACTAAAAATTGTACTACTACATGATTCAGAAATTCCACTTCTGGGTATATATCCAAAGGAAATAAAATCAGTATGTTGAAGAGATACCTGCACTCCCATGCTCACTGCAGCATTATTCACAATAGCTAACATATGGAATCAACGTAAGTGTCCATCAATGAATGAAAGGATAAAAAAATGTAGTATACATATGCAATGGAATACCATTCAGCCTTAGAGAAGGAAATCCTGTCATTTGAGACAACATGGGTGAACCTGGAGGACATTACGCTAAGTGAAATAAACTAGGCACAGAAAGACAAATACTGCATGATCTCACTTATTTGTAGAATCTAAAAAAGTAGAATTTATAGAAGCAGAGAACAGAATGGTGGTTACTAGGGGCTGGGAAGAAAATGGGGAATTGTGGAGATACTGGTTACAGGATACAAAATTTCAATTAGACAGGAAGAATATGTTGAGGAAATTTATTGTACAACATGACCATACGTTGATGCACTGTATACTTGATAACTGCTAAGATAATAGATTTTAAATGTTCTCGCCACACACAAAAAATGGTAAGTATGTGAGATGATGCATATGTTAATTAGCTTGATTTAGCCATTCCATAATGTATACATATATCAAAACATCATGTTGTACCCCATAAACATATACAATTTTTATGTTAAAAAATAAAAATAAAAATAAACCTTAAATAAAATAATGTGCACTGACATTCTAAAGTTAAACACCATTTGTATTTTGACAGATATAAACTGGCAAATCAATAATTAAGAAACCCAAACAGTTGATAAACAAGGGAAAATATACACAACTTTTTTTAGTTCTTTTTTTCCTACTTCTTCCCTTCCTTACACTCCTTTCTCCCTGCTTTCCTCCTTCCCTCTTCTCTTTCCTTTCCTTTCTCTTTCCCTTCCTTCAGTATTGAAGCTAATATTTAAAAAAATGTTAACTATTAATGCTTATTAATAGCAATATGTATCTTGTTCTTGTACTTTAATACATCTCTTAAATCTCTTTAGAAAGAAAGAAAGAAAAAGAGCAATGTTATTACCTTTGCCTCTTTTACTGTGAATGACTACAATGTTTTCATCATCCTCGGCCATCCACTCATCTACGTCTTTAGAGAATGCCACCATCTTGCTGATTTCAAATGTAAGATTTTTAGTTGAATTAAAATATTACCAAAAAAATCAAGCCCAATGTATTTATCCCTCTTCTGACAGTCACCTTGGCATAAAACTTACCGCAGAGTGGGGACATTGTGATCATCAATCATGACTCTACAAACCCTATTATGGAAGTGCTCAGGATGATAAGCTCTTTCACCTAAAATAAATAATCCATGTTATGTCATATCTCTATACCTAATAACATAGTAAATGATGAAGTTATAAATAATTGAAAATTTTCTATTAGCAATTCCTTATCTACCTTCAAAAGGAGCTTTCTGAGTGGTTCCTGCTGCTCTAAAACAAACTTAAAGATCTCAAAAACATAAAAATAGTGGTGGTTTGTCCATCTCAGGTAACCTAAGCCCAACTTATTTTTGTTTAATAGGCCTTACTTTTAACTTTCAAGCATACTACTCATTGTATTATTGTACAGTAGTTAGAAAGCATACAAAGAGGCAAATATAGCTGACCAAAATGCTGTCCCCCTGAAAATGTCTATTTAATATATAGGTAGAAGAAAAAAAGCAAGAAAGACACCGTGGTAAACTAGGGTATAATCTGTTTTCCACAGGGCTTTTCCTTTTTTCATTTTTTTTCCCCACCTCGGGCC
The DNA here is from genome assembly GCA_023783475.1 of Daubentonia madagascariensis. NCBI lineage: Eukaryota > Metazoa > Chordata > Mammalia > Primates > Daubentoniidae > Daubentonia > Daubentonia madagascariensis. Next base: position 27,514 of record JAKFHU010001724.1, on the reverse strand, counting down.
CTGCTCTAATCACAATCCACTCCTACTGGGTTAGAGTACACATATGTTAAATTGTCCATGTTCTCATAAAGCAATCTGACAGGAAAAACAGGAAGATTTTCCTAAACCTAATACCACTAGAGCAGATCTTCCCTAAAATGGTTCACCTCCACTCCAGCCTCTTTGGTCTCACAAGGCCTGCCTCCCTCATAGGGTACTCTGTGCTGTTGGGCTAACTCTTCAGACTAAACGGGGCCAATACGTGCAAGATACGAATTTTTTAATTCACCCCCCAACACTGCCAAATACTTATGACTAAATGCAATGGAAAAAAATCATCTTCTTACATGTAGTAATCTGTTTTCTATCTAGAGTAGCAAAATATCAAGTCAGGTACATACTGCATAGATTGTAGACTCGATAGTGGTTTGGATGCTTAGTATCCAGGAAACGCACAACTTCCTAAAAAAGATGAATGCGTATCTTACATATCCACATGGCACCAAGTAAGCCATTTCCTAGGAGTAACCTAAAATGATTATTACTTTCTATTCATTTGTCTCTCACTGGCCATCTTCTGGGGGAGATTCAGGGAATATGAGGGTATGTGTGTTCCAAGTCATAGCTAACCCACAGTGGTTTTCCAATAGCCCATAAAGGGTGCTTGGCTACTTAGACTAGCCTCTGCTCTAAATACACATTGTTTAAAGCTACCAGAGAAGTAAATTAGCTGGTCCATTAGCTTTTAGCTAATTTGTTCCAAATCCTTAATTCACAGTAACATACGGTTCTTATTTAAATCTAATTCTGTATAGATATGTCTTTTAGATAACAATCTGGATATTATAGTCTACCTAAACACTATGTAAATAAATAAATGCAAAAACTATATAGTGTGACTGTGTGTGTGTGTGTGCGTGCGTGATAGAAAAGGTGAGCATCACATTACAGATGAGTGGTAGTGATATGGAGAGTCTTTGGCTCATCTGTGTTTTCTTATTTTCTAAAACGAATGGGCACCTGTGTGTGTGTACACACACACACACACACATATATATGTGCATGTACATGTATAACCTTTAAAATGAAAAATGGTGGTTATTATTTAAAATACAGCTAATATTGCCATACTCATCCAACAATATTTTCCAGAAAACGTATCCATCTGAAACACACACACACACACACACACACACACACGTACGTATGTATGTATCTCTGTATAACAACAAAAATGACTATTACAAAATACAAAAACTGATTAGTATAGTACCCTTAGAGCAATGATTACTGGCTTAATATTGAGAAAAAAAATTAAAGTATCAAAGCGATTAATTTGTTAAATTGGTTATTCCTGTCCATAGGAAAATCAAAAAGATAAACATTCTGAGTCTGCATAGCATGGGGGAAAGAGAATAAAACGTATTATGCAGTTCAAAGATTCATGCACGCTCTTACATAAAATCCATTTGTATTTAGAAATCAAATATAAAAAAACCATAAATATCTCTAAGAAATTTAAGTGAACATTAACCAGTTCTTTGGATTAGGAAGAAGTAAGTGTCGAATCAAGAGAATATCAATAGGTTTAGGTTTGACTTCATAAAAATTTGAAATTTCTGTTTAGAAAATGCTACAACAACCAACCAACAGGGGGAAAGATTTTTCAGTAAAATTAACTGAACGGGGACTATACCTACTGTAAGAAATGAAATAACTCATTAATAACAACTTAACTAGTACTCCCTCACCCTATAGATAAACGTGCCAAGGATATACATAATCCACAAAAATGAAATTCCAACTAACAACATAGATAAATATTCAGCCTTGCCAATAAGGAAGTCAAAACAGTGACATGCCATCTTCTCCCATGAAATTAGCCATTTTTAATGAGAAAATTCAATATTGGCAAATATGGCATGAAAATAAAACATTTGTTTTATTGCTAATACAATAAATAATACAATTGCCCTTGGATTTGGCAATATATATTAAGAACCCTAAAAATATTCATACTCTTTAGGCAATTTCACTCCTAGGAATCTATCTGGAAAAAGCCTTATGCTCAAAGATGTTTGTTTCTATTTTATTGATAAATAGTTCCATGTCCAACATTAGAGGTTAATTACAGCACTAGTGAAATACCATGCAACTATTAGAATCCTGTCCTGTCCTTCATTCTCTCAACAAGTAAATATTTCACAGTGGTAAATTTATGTGCAGCCTTCTTTAGAATACCCATACACAAGAACAGTGAGTATTTGCTTCTTCATGGGAAAATGAATATACCTGGATGGTTAAGCTTCAGGGATTTTATTGAACCACTTTGTTATTTCTATCAACATCTAAAAAGTGATCTTAAGGATTTGATTTTTTTCTACATGAGTCTATCCTTGACTCAATATGTAGATGATTTACTGCTGTGTTTTCTGATCTAAGTAGTTCACCTGAAGACTCCAAATACTTACCCAAATTAGCTGAAAAGGGACATAAAGAACCTAGAAAAGTTCAACTATGCCAAGAATCTACATTTTTCTGGCCACAATCTGCCACCAGTGGACAGTTTCTGTCCTGGACCAGAATAAAGAGTATTCAATTGTACCAAGGCTAAAAATTAAAAGATGGATAAGATTTTAGGACTGTAGGTAATACACATCTGATTTTTCTCAAATAGCTCAGCCTTTGTATGGGCTTACTAAATTTATAATCCCTGGAACTCTTCCTTGTGATGCAAAAGTAGAAAATGCTGTCTACTCTTTAAAGTCTTCTTGCAACAACCTCCAACTTTGGATTTTCCTGAATCTGCCAAACTCTTCTCTCTCTCTCTGTCTCTCTCTCTCTCAAGAAATTCCAACTAACAACATAGATAAATATTCAACCTTGCGAATAAGGAAGTCGAAACGGTGACATGCCATTTTCTCCCATGAAATTAGCCACTGGGGGGGAGGGGGCGGAGAGAGGGGGAGAGAGGGAGAGAGAGGGAGAGAGAGGGAGGGGGGGGGGGAGAGAGAGAGAGAGAGAGAGAGAGAGAGAGAGAGAGAGAGAGAGAGATTGTTCTCTCTTCTATCTTAGCACATTCCTTGATTTGGAAGCAAATATACACCCTCTCTTGAATGAGGTGGGAGCAGTGGCCAAACTTGTTGATGCTTCCACCATAGTACTTGTTTCTCCACTAACTCTATGGGTCCTACATCTGTACAATTTTTGCTACTTCGAGGCAGCATTTGACATTTCTCTGTTAGAAAGCTTAGCACTTGTGAAAATTTACTGTCTTCTTTGTATATTCAAATGCTGTTCAAACATAACCCTGAAACTTTATTCCCTTTTAAGGATAAAGGGGAACCACATAACTGCTTAGCATCCTCTCAGGAGTTAAGCATGCCTGGATCTGAATCTTGCACCCTTTAGTCAACCTTGATTTAAAATATTTTGTAGATGGTTCTTATCTTAAAAATGACAAAGGAATTCCCTGTACAGGTTATGTTGTTATCATGAACGTGCAGCCACTGAAGCAGCTCCATGGCCTAATTCCCAGTCTGCCCAGGTGGCTGAACTAGTATCTTAGATCTGAGGCTGCACTAATTGATATTTGTCACCACCAAACCTACAAAAAGAAAACTGGCTCAGTTTAGATATGATGCAATTAACTCATAGTTATCAGCACAGCCTACTAAAAAGCAGTATTAGCAATCAAGGAATGCTTAACCCATAAAAGATGGATTCTGGTAATTTTGGGATAGCTGCCCTGAAGTGGCATGATCCATCCAATGGCCCTTGGTCAAATTACAAGTGGAATTTTAAACAACTGCTCGAGTCTTGAGTCTCTGTCTATATATTAGTTATTGTTTGCAAAGTTTTTGCATGTATAGAAATGCTTCCCTTTCTGAGAATAAGGTAGAATGATTACACCAATGGTCTCAATTCTTCATTGTTCCCTGTATCCACGCCCTTGCCCTTCACCTTGTTTTGCCCTCTCACTCTAATTTTGGGTTCCATCATGTGAGTGGATTTGGTCAATGGGATGACACAAAGCAGAGGTTGAAAAAACACTTGTAGGTCAGGTGTGGTGACTCACGCCTGTAATCCTAGCACTCTGGGAGGCTGAGGTGGGAGGACTGCTTGAGCTCAGGAGTTCAAAACCAGCTTGAGCAAGAGCGAGACCTCGTCTCTACCAAAAATAGGAACAAAAAATCAGCCAGGCGTGGTGGTACGTGCCTGTAGTCCCAGCAACTCGGGAAGCTGAGGCAGGAGGATCGCTTAAGCCCAGGTGTTGGAGGTTGCGGTGAGCTATGATGACACCACTGCATTCTACCCAGGGCCACAGAGTGAGGACTCTGTCTCAATTTAAAAAAAAAAAAAAAGAAAGAAAAAAAATGAAAATGCACTTGTAAGATTCTATTCTAAATCTTGCTTTTTGCCATCACCTAGAAATATATCCAGGATAGCCTCATGGACGATAGATAATGCAAATATTTGTTCATCTAATTGTGTCCTGTAATTCCCATTGGCTTTATTCATTTTTGTTTTTGTCTGACTGGGTTATTTCAAAGACTTGTCTTCAAGTTCAGAAATTCTTTCTTCTGCTTCATCTAGTCTATTGCTGAAGTTTTTGATTGTATTTTTTATTTCATTCCTTGAATTCTTCAGTGCCAAGACTTCTTTTTGGTTCTTTTTTAATGGTATCTCTATCTTTGTTGAATTTCTCATTCATATCATGAATTATTTCCCTAATTTTGTAATATTGTCTATCTGCATTCTCTTGTATCTCACTGAGTTTCCTTAAGGTCATTATTTTGAATTCCTTCTCAGGCAATTCATATATTTTTTTTTAATCTGGGGTCTGTTACTGGGGAAATATTGTGTTTCCTTGCACACGTTTCCTTGCTTTTCATGTTTCTTGCGTCCCTACATTGACTTTTGTACATTCAGTGGAACAGCTGCCTCTTCCAATTTTATGGAGTAGCTTTCATAGGGAAAGACTTTTTCCTTTAGTTTTGTCCTATAGTGTCAGTTGGGTAGGGTGCTTTTGTTTTGGTTCTGGGTGGGTGCAGTAGTATAGTGTCCATGTGATCTCTTCAGCTGTAATTAACATTATCAGTTTCTGCAAGTGTCTCAGTGTCCTACACTGCGCATATTCATAAAGGCAGTGGTGTGGCTATGCTGGGGGTTGGGGACACCACATGGACTGGCTCTCAGGCTCTGGGGGGGCATGTGCTGAATGTCATGGCTCCACTAGTCATGGTGTGGCACACTGGCAAAGTGAGAACCAGGCAAGCCAGTCCTCAGGTCCTAAAAAGTGTGTGTGGCATGTGGCAGCTTCACTGGTCATAGGGTGGGGTCAATGGCAGGCTGGTCCTTATGGCAGTGGGGGGCTTGAAGGGCGGTATGTGCAGCATGCAGTGGCTCCACCAGTTGAGGGCAGCCAAGCCATTTTAGACTACCTGGTCCTCAGATGGCCTAATAGCTGCCCAAAGATGCATGTGTATTCCCAGGTGAGATAGCCAATCATGCTTCTAATTATCAGAACCATTCAGTTAAGCCCAACTCAAATGCACAAACCACAGTATCATGAGCTAAATAAATGGTTACTGTTATAAGCCAATAAGTTCTGGGGTGGTTTGTAACATAGCAAAAGCTAACTGGTATCAATCCATTATGGTTTTTCACCTGAAGGAATAAGTTTTTAAAGGAATATTACCATCTCTGGGTCAGTATTAAACTTATGGCCAAGATGGGAGGATTGCTTGAGGCCAGGAGTTTGAGAACAGCCTGAACAACATAGCAAGACCCAGTCTGTATAAAAAAAAAATTTTTTTTTAATTAGCCAGGCATGGTGGCACATGTCTGTAGTCCAGCTCCTTGGAAGGCTGAGGCAGGAGGATCACTTGAGCCCAGGAGTTTGAGGTTGCAGTGAGCTGTGATGACATCACTGCACTCAACCCCAGGGAACACAGCAAGACTCTGTCTAAAAAGAAAACTTACAACTACATAGTCTACATTGACTGAGAAATTAGTGTTTGTTGGATAAATACCCTTACCGTAATTGGATTCCTATGGAACGACTGCTTTCTGGAAGATGGAAATGACATGGCAATAATACGCTCTGAAAGTCAAAATTATCACTGTTACAAATGTCGTGAGAGGTAAAACAATACATAAAAATTAAATTTACATAAAATCAGACCCTTTTTCATAGGAAAAAACTTTTAAGATTGAAGTTGACAGAAAAACTTCAGGTTTAATGTTATCCTGATTAACATTCAGGTTAATCAAGATAACATATCAAATTGTCTAATATAATGATCATTAAACTAGTATGGTGTTCTCAAGATTCAACTGGTTCTAGCCATATGCCACATAATTGTGCTGGCATCAGTATGAAGCTCTTCCTGTGGTTGGAATTTAATTCTTATCTTAAACACCAAAGAACATCTGAGTTTTGGGCACAAGTGATGGTGGGAACTTCCAGGGTGCTTCCCAGCCCTCCTGACTCAGAGAACCTGAGATCTACAAAGCAGTGACCTCATTCTCTGGGGTTCCAGGAAGAGAAGAGGTCTCTCTGAGATCCTTGGGACTCAGGATAACTACTAGAACTTAATAAATTCTAAACCACACTCAAATGAAATCAGCCAAAAACCCATTCAACTTCCTCTGCTGTGATCAAATAGCCTGATTTGAGATGGCATGGAGATTTTCTATTGCTCTATAGGGTTAAACTACAAATATGTCACACTACCACAGTGGCGTATGTCTTCATGGATAAAGAATACTTTGAAAGAACATGGCTTAGATAAGGCAAAAACAAAATAAATATTTAATTACAAGGAAAATATGAAGCTAATATAAGTAAATCAACAGTTAAGCTTCACAAACCAGTAATGTAAGTGAGGTCCAAGTCAAATCCACCCTTGGTGTATCGCCTTCTCTTTCGCGAAACCTGACAGTTTAAAACAATCATTAATTTGTAAAACGTAAATCAACACAAAGAACATTATACAGCATAGATATCAACCCTTGACAATATGTTACAAAACAAAACATTTTTCTGAATCATAAACATGTATTGCCTACTTACCATCCTTCTGGTCACCTTTTCAGTTTGTCTTGTTTGCTGACCCAGATGAAAAATTCTTATCAGAACGATGACTCGTACAGGTCGAAATAAAATTGTCAATCTAACAATAAATTTAAAAGATCCATTTTTGCTTTAGAAACAGAGGATTTTGTCAATATGGACTAAGTCTAGACCAGCGGTTATTAACCAGGGGCAATGTTCCCCCCTTCCTCTGCCACCTACCTAAGGGATATTTGGCAATGTCTGGAGGAATTTTTGGTTGTCACAATTGTGTGTGTGTGTATCTGTGTGCACGTGTGCACGCTACTTATATCTGGTGGATAGAGGCCAGGAATGCTGCTAAACAACCTACAATGAATAGACCTGCTCCCCACCCCCCTGTAACAAAGAATTATCTGGCCTAAAATGTCAATAATGTTGAAGTTGAGAAATTCTGGTCTAGAGAAATAGTAATACAATAGTTTCCTAGAATTTAGGAATTTAGCTTTTGGGGTTTAAGACCAGCATATATAATTTTTCCCCATCAAAATAAACTGAGGGTTCTTGTTCGCCTTTGTTACTACCATCAGTAACAGGTTCACTACAGCTACTAATGCGTATCAGGCAGGCAGCAGATTGAGATACCTCCCAAGTGTGCCAGCTGCTGTCTCTCCTGCCAGCAGAAACACCACAGCAGAGAACTGATGGACTGGAGTAGTGCTTCTCTAACTTGAGCATGCATAAATAAGAGTCATCTGGAAAAGCTTGTTAAACTTTAGATTGCTGGGTCCTAGAGATACTGATTCAGTGGGTCTAGGATCGAGCCTGAGGTGTTTTTCTTCTTACATTTTTAGCAAGCTTTCAAGTAATGCTGAAGTTGCTGGTCAGAGGACCACATTGGCTCAGGTTATTTTCAAACAATTCCAAAAGCCTAACATACTTAGTTGGGGAATGAATTGTAGTGCTGGGAAGCTAGGGTACAGAAAGGAGCCAGCTATTTGACACATGAATAAGCTTAGTAAGCCATTGAACATTTATATACCAGTATACATTTTCTCTTCAATTTTCCTCATTGACATAATAAAAAAGAAGGGAAACAATAGAGAGCCATCAGTCTCTTGTACACCTTTCAGTTTCCTGATCCCTAACAGTTCTAACTTTGCCTTGGCTTTCTTCACTTTTACTACAACTATACTGCAAAACTCTACTGCTACATTGCCATCCATGGCACCTCCTGGTTTTCTGTTTGCTATTTTTTTAGAAAATCACTCAAATTTTGTATATGCTCAAATCAATATTCTCTTGGCTATAGGCAAAACTTTATTAGAACCTCGTGTGTAAGGAATTTGTGACTGAAGCACAAATGGGAATTTAGTGGGAATTTCAAAATGTAGAAAAGTTAAAGTTAGTACAAGAGGCGAAGCATCCAGTGTCTTCTTTGCATGCTCCATCTTCTCTATCCAACTCATCATAATCAGTGTACAAACCCTCCACTGGCCCTTAAACACCACAATATTTTAGTTTCAAAGTATGTGGAAATTTATTTAACATTTCATTTTAAAGCAGTTTATTTGGTATAGAATTAGAACATTCAAGGTTAAAAAGATTAGATAGAATAAAAGCTATGGAAAATGCAAAAAAAAAGAAAAACTTTGAGAGGTAAGTCTTATGTTTCATACCTGGGGATATCTCCAAGAAACCTAATGCCATAAAACATGTAAAGGATGTCAACCAGCAAAGTCACCACAATAATGATAGCATCTAAGACATTAAGTGAATCAGAAAAATAATGTTGTCTCCTGTAACATAAAACAAAAAATATAAGTTCATCCCCCTCCAAGAAGAGAGAGAAATATTTTAAGACCACAAATTGACTCATGTCCATTAAGTATTCTACTATAATGGATAATATAAAATGCATTTTCTAGACTAGACTAAGAGAAATAATATAACATTAATGGAAAGTTTTCAAACAGTAAATTTATATTCATCATTTAATACACATATATCACAAAAGCATCCATATAGAAATTCAAGTATAATAAGAGACATAACCAAACCATTGAGCAAGAGGCAAGCACTGCCTTCACATATATGGAAGAAAAGTGGGATGCTGGGCAGTACTATTGGGCAATGGAAGTTGAATATGGCACAGCCTTAGAGCAAATGGGGCTATGAGAAGTGTTCGAGGGAGCTTATGAGAGGAAGAAAGGTCCACTATTTTGGCCGGCAAAACTCATGGTCTGGCTTTGCACCCACAATTCTGATTGGCTGATATGGCCTCCCCTGAGCAAAGGTGGACTTCTATCCATCACACCTTCCTCCAAACACTGGCTCCTTCAGGCATAGACACTAGTCCTCCAGGAAATGCCGCTTCCAAATCTAGGGCATCCCCTTTTCAGGCTCTGAGTAACCTGACAGTGGACAACTGTCCTTAGTTCAATGGCGTAAGAATGGAAAATCAATAGGAAAGGACACAAACTGCCTTCTGAGATGCTCTGGATGAAGTGAGGCTGGGGAACTTAGCCCCTAACTCCCACAGCAGTCTAGCCCCAAGATTTGGCTCACCCCACCCACCTTCTCAGAAAGTCAGCAAGCAGAGGAAATCAACTGCTGCCTCACTATCAAGTTTCACTGACGGGATCAGCATGTCCCAGATCTCCTCTGCTCAATGAGAGTTTTAATTTTAACTGAGATAGGGCATTATTCATGATCTATTATGTAGTATTTAATATACTATCAACTGTTATCTAGGATTCAACTCTTAATGAATGTATTAATATTTTTACTTCACATACATATTCCTCTTATTAATGTACATGTAGACACATCAGCAACTGGCCCCTTTCTGAAATCCCTTTAAGCTTCATGTATTGAAGGAACCATCAAGAATACATTGTTGGAGACTGGAGTGCCAGTTGCAACAATTATACTATTAAAACCCAATCTATGAAAAACTGGGATTTGGATTGCTGTTTCTCTGTGGACCATGCCTTCAAGGAGAATTATTTTGATCAAGAGGAACACATTTGGTTGGGTTGACCTGCTAATTATTTTGAGATGCTTTTTATAACAATACCAGACAGCTTCATGCATTCAAAAATAATCAAACTTACCCTTCTAAAAATACGCGAAGAAGAAGATCCATGAGAAAAAATAAAGCAATAGCTAGGGAAACCGAACGATATTCCAAAGAAATATAAACTTCATCAGTCAAAATTAGGTCTGTAACGATGAGAGATATATCCAAAAAAATCAGCAGAATTCCAAATAGTCTACAATAAGTAAAGAAATAAAATATGATAATAAAGATAGAGGAGTTGTTGCCCCCATAGTTAGACTATATTTAGGCCAATGATCAGATACCAAAATGTCATTATATAGGAATAAACTGTCCAGTGCCAGGAAAAACTGCATTGCCTTAAAATCTCAGAAAAATGACTCAGTTTTCACCTAATAGAAGCAGTTGTTAGCAAAATAAAATTCCCACCCAACCACTTCAAAATATGTTATGCTCTTTTATAGTAGACACATCAGACTAACACTCCAAGACAGAACGGGAAATTTGAATTAAAATTCCACGTGTCTATTTGTAAACTCTTAAAATTTAAAAATTTCAGAAGGAGTTTATGCCAATTTCTCATAATAAATAAAGCCTCATTAATCTAGATAATTCTTAAGAATTTAGTAATAAGAAACAAATGAAAGCATGACTAACATAAGCCCTTAAAAAACACTTTTACCAGTAAGTTTTTTTATCAGTGAGATTTTCAACAAGTATGTGACTACATATTCATGGGTGCTTCTAGCACAGTGACGGGCACATGAGAAGGAATTCAATGCCATAAATATTTACATTATTGAACTCTAAAGTACCTCCTGAGCCTTTCTCTTACATAGTCTAAACATATTCCTCATAAATTGATTATACTATTTGCATAATCTATGAAGAAAAATTGTCTTCAAAGTACTTTATAATTGCAATTGAAATTAAAATATTATTAATTCAAAAGGAAGCAATTACACTGTGTAAATGTGTGTCATAGTGTGAAATCTTACTCTCATGCAGAGAAGAAGCCTAAGTAAAATGCTTCCAGAATTAAGGAGTATTTCCAGATGTATAAGGTATTTAATAAAACACTTTACTTATAGTATTTTAACATGCATGTTTCATTATTTTTACTTTTACAGGTGAAAAAAAAACCATACTAATATGTGACTATCAGTCTTAGGCAAATGCCATTTCTTTGCAAGTCTTAATGTCCTGCTTAAACCAAAATTCCAAGATAAATTAGATTATATTAAATGGGGCACATGGGCCATTTGGCAAATATTGACAGTGGAAATGCTTTTTGCTTTATTTTTATCAGATCCTTTCTCATTAAAAATAGTGATATTAAATGTCTTATGTATTTAATATATATCCTTTTCTAGAGTCTCACATACATACCCAAATGCAAAGGATGATAGAATTAAATGCACAATTTTCTTAATCTTCCCGCTATAAAAAGAAGTAAAAATAATCACAGATTTCCTCTAACATACATTATGAAATTTACCAAAACACAAAGGCCTTTATAAGTGTAATTTTAAAAGAAAATTCTTCAGCAGTGTATTTAAAAATGCGTTTTAATAATAAATTTTCACCTTTCTGTTTCATGAGTTTTTTAACTTCCCTATCTAGAATGTATGTGAATAGAACACTAAACTTTGGATACTTTCCAAAGCACTTTGCTTACATGCTATTTTACTTTTATTATTAATTATTCATAATACAACACCCAGTAAATAGATGTCATAGGTAGCATTATTACCAATTTACATTTGAATAATCTAAAGTTTAAAGAGGTTTAAAATTGATTTGTTGAGTGTCAAGTGAATATGAGACGCCAAAGCCAAATATCAGTTCCAGCTTTTACTTCAAATCCAAAATCTTCCCCCTGGTCTGAAACACCAGCATTTCTCACAGGGACTACTGCAAATGCCTACTGTATCTATGCAACGAGCTTTTGTAATCTAAAAACAAAACCAAACCAAACGACCCACTGTATTTTCTTTGGAGCGGGGAAAGAGGGAAGAAATGCTTCCCTTTCTCAATCTGTCTAAAGTTTGTCCTATTCCTGGGCAGCTCCATTACAGAAATGTACAGCTAACGTCCACACATAAAATTTAATGAGGTAGCAGAATGAACTCCTCATTGATGGCCCATGATGAAAAAAGTTCTACAAAACAGAAATTCAGGGTAATTTGAAGAACTGTTTGTATTCATTAGTTGCTCCCTTTGTTTCCCATGTAATCCTTGTTTGGACACCAACAAATTGCAACAGTGACCAGTTAATTTCCTCTTTGGCAGTACTCTCTCTCCAATGTTGACAAAGCTGGTGAATGGTTATATACCTGGGCAAGAGAGAGGCAGAAGAAAAATCCTGTTTCTGAAGTTCAGCCACAACTGATTTTAAGAATGTATTGTTTCATTACAGTGAGTGCACAGTAAAATGCCTTCAGACCAGTGCAACAGGAAGCACTCCAGGTGAGATTATTGAGAAACAAATCAAAATTAATAAAATCTCAGTGAGCATGAAGAGGCCTTTAGTTAGCAAAACATGTTTGCCTTTCCTATCAGTGCCACGTGCTCATAGCAAAATCTACAAAACCGGGAATCAGATGGTATCCAAGAAAAATGAGAAAGGACCACGATTTAAGGGTAAGCAGCATTCTGCATTCCTCTGTTAGGAAAGAAACTTTTAATAAAATTACTCTTTTCTAAGGATATTTTTCACATTTTCAGGCTAGAAAAACATTTACTTCTGAATAGATGGAATTTTTTCTTCAAAATAATAATAGCGAATTTAATTGGAGTAAATATTGTGTCCCTCCCTCCCACACATTTTGATATCTTTCCATAGTTCTCCTTTTTCTTTCTTGCCTTAGTACAGGCCCTGTTTTCTCAAAGAGATCCGTCAAAGGCTCCCTACTTTCAAACTTCAAACTGACTTACATATCTGACTTGTCTTCATCACCTTTGTCATGTCTGGAGAGTTGTCCTGATGTACTTTAACCAACAACAAATGCAAAAATATAGTATTAGATGTTTGCTATATGAAACAGTGATGTGACCAATTTATCTGAACAATAAGAATTCCCTGAATCTAAATATAGGAAATATAACTTAGCTCCCTGGAAGAACCAATTTTTGGAAAGAATTTTAGAATCATTGACCATAAAACTCTTTTCTCATGGATACTTTCAACACTGAATTTGCATATTTCTCTCTTCTTCTCAATCTGTCTCTCTATCTCTGTCTGTTTTTTTCTCTGTGTGTGTGTGTGTATATAATGTAAAAAGATATATATATAGAATATATAAAGGAAACATATACAGGCATATCTCAAAGATATTGCAGGTTCAGTTCTAGACCACTGCAGTAAAGCAAATATCGCATTAAGAGAGTCACAAAAATTTTGTTTCCCTGTGCACATAAAAGTTATATTTACACAATACAGTAGTTTATTAAGAGTACAATAGGATTATATCTAAGAAAATAATGTATATACCTTAATATAAAATACTTTATTGCTAAAAAATGCTAGCGACCATCTGACCCTTCAGTGAGTCATAATCTTTTTGCTGGTGGAGCTGCTGATCAGGTTGGTGGTTGCAGAAGGTTGGGGTGGCTGTGGTGGTCTCTTAAAATAAAACAACAATGAAGTATGCTGCATTGACTGACTCTTCCTTTCACAAAAGATTTCTCTGTAGCATGTCATGCTGACTGATAGCATTTTACCCACACTAGAACTTCTTTCAAAACTGGAGTCAATCCTCTCAAACCCTGTTACTGCTTTGTCAACAAAGTTTATGGAACATTCTAAATCCTTTGTTCTCATTTCAAAAAAGTTCATAGCACCTTCACCAAGACTAGACTCCATCTCAAGAAACCACTTTCTTTGCTCATCCACAAGCAGCAACTCCTCATGGCAACCTTTATCATGAAATTGCAGCAATTCAGTCACATCTTCAGGCTCCACTTCTAATTAAGTGTTCTTGCTATTTCCACCACATCTGCAGTGACTTCCTCCACTAAATTCTTGAATCCTTCAGAGTCATCCATAAGGGTTACAATCAACTTCTTCCAAACTCCTGTTAATGTTGATATTTTGACCTCCTCCCATGAATCACAAATGTTCTTAATGGCATCTACAATGGTGAATTGTAAAAAGGATTTTCAGTTTTCAAACTGAATAAATTTGAAAAGCTTCAAAGTAAATTTTCAATTTACTTTGTCCAGATCCATCAGAGGAACCAATACCTATGGCATTTATAAGCCTTACAAAATGTATTTCTTAAATATAACAACAAGACTTGCAAGTCAAAATTACTTCTTGATCCATGAGCTATAGAATGGATGTTGTGTTAGCAGGCATGAAAATAACATTAATCTCCTTGTACATCTCCATCAGAGCTTTTGGTTGACCAGGTGCATTTTCAATGAGCAGTAATATTTTGAAAATAATCTTTTTTTTCTCTGAGCAGTAAATTTCAACAGTGGGCTTAAAATGTTCAGTAAACCATGCTGTAAACACATATTCTGTACAGGCTTTGTTTCTCCATTTAGAGAACACAGGCAAAATAGATTTTGCACAATTCTTAAGAGAACTAGGATTTTCAGAATGGTCAAAGAACACTGGCTTCAACTTAAAAGTCACTGACTGCATTAGGCCCTAACAAAAAGAGTCAGCCTGTCCTTTGAGGCTTTGAAGCCAGAAATTTTCCTCCCTAGCTATGAAAGTCCTAGATGGCATCATCTTCCAATAGAAGGCTGTTTCATTTACATTGAAAATCTGCTGTTTAGTGTAGCCACCTTCATCAGTTATCTTAGCTAGATTTTCTGGATAACTTGCTACTCCTATATCAGCAATTGCTGTTTCACTTTGTACTTTTATGTTATAGAGATAGCTTCTCCCCTTAAACCTCATGAACCAACCTCTGCTAGCTTCAAGCTTTTCTTCTGAACTTACTTCACTGCTTTTAGCATTAATAGATTTGGAAAGAGTTAGGGCTTTGTCTTAGATTAAGCTTTGGCTTAAGGAAAGGTTGTGGCTCATCTGATCTTCTATCCAGATCACTAAAACTTTCTTCATATCAGCAATAAGGTCGTTTTGCTTTCTTATCATTCATATGTTCACTGGAGTAGCACTTTTACTTTCCTTGAAGAACTTTTCTTTTGCATTCACAAATTGGCTGACTGGTGCAAGAGGCCTAGCTTTTGGCCTATCTTGGCTTTTGACATGCCTTCCTCACAATCATTTCTAGTGTTTGGCTTAAAGTCAGAGATGTGTGACTCTTCTTTTCACTTGAACACTTAGAGGCCATCGTAGGCTTATTAAATGGCCTAATTTCAATACTGTCGTACCTCAGAGAATACAGAAGTCCAGGAGAGGTAGAGAGACGGGAACAGCCGGTCAGTGTAACAGTCAGAACACACACAACATTAATTGATTAAAGTTCACCATCTTATATGGGCACGGTTCATAGTGCTCCAAAACAATTATAATAGTAACACAAAAGATTACTGATCATAGATCACCATAAGAGATATAATAATAATAAAGTTTGAAATATTGTGAGAATTACCAAAATGTGACACAGGGACACCAAGTGAGCACATGCTGTTGGAAAAATGGTGCCAAGGGGACTTGTTTGACACAGGGTTGCCAAAAAGCTTCAATTTGTAAAAACGTCAGTATCTGCAAGGTGAAATAAAGTGAAGAGCAAGAAACAGAGGTATGTCTGTATATATATTCTCTAATATGTCCTATACATATATATATATCCTTTTATATATCTGTATAGATATCCTTTAGCACTGATCCAATTAAATGACATCATAGTCTTTGGATAACACATCACCGAAAGGTGACTATATCAAAGTAGTCAAAGACCACTGATGTCATTTATCAGGTCAGTGCTAAGGATTAAAAATGTACATGTCATCACCTCCTTTGGGAAAGAAAGTTTAAAAAAAAAAAGTACATGTCAGGCTGGGCACAGTGACTCATGCCTGTCTGTAATCCTAGCACTTGGGAGGCCAGGCAGGAGATCGCTTGAGACAGGAATTTGAGGTTGCAGTGAGCTATGGTGACACCACTGCACTCTAGCCCAGGCAACAGAGACAAGACTCTGTCTCAAAAAAAAAATGCACATGTCAGAGCCAAGCGACTTTGAAGACTTACTTTTTTAGTTGAAATTAGGTACAACTGCTCTACAATTTAAAACTGTTGAATTCTAAAACATACGTCAATTAATTATTTGGAACTGGTATATATTTTTAAGCCTTATATGATGTAAAATGCTCTTGGGCCTTACAAGCAGAGCCTAGTGAATAAAAATTGAATTGCATTTCTTTATTACTGCAGTTAATTATCACTTCATTTGTGAATAAATTTTACAAATCTCAATATCTTCCCTCCTTTCCTATATATATAATATATTTATATCTCACCCATCACTCATGATTCTACCACAGATTATTCTTTTTAATTTAATTGGGTCATAGCTAAAGGATTAAAAATGAATATAGCAAGACTCTACATGCCTACCTAGACTTATTTTTCTAATACCACAGCAGCTATAACTACTCTATAATTTATAATCTAGTTGCCATAAAAAATTAACATTAGTTATTTGAAACCATTATTAATTTCCCTAGAAATGAACTTTATATGTTGTAATGAATCTAGGCCTGTGGAAAAAATTTAATGATTCAAGTTTATACACATTTCTTTATTCCTGACCCTAATCCCCAAGTGTAACACCATTTGTGATAAAACTTACGTCTAATTCAGCTTCAGTTTCTCCCACTCATCTCACTTGCCTTGTAATTTTCTGCCTTCTCAAGTCCAACACCAACTGCTACCAATCAGTCCTTCATCAGTGATGGGTGGCTTCCCTGTCCCTCAGATAGGGTCAAGTAACTGCACACCTGAGACAGGGGATCCATCTAATGTGATAGTGGTTTATTTCTTAAAAAAAAAAAATTCAACTTAAAAAGTTAAAAATTTAGAGTTATCAAAAAACTTAACGACTCATGATGTAAGTACAGTTGTTTATTACTCAACCTAATGGATTTCTCTCCACCCTTGCCTTGCTTTGCTAGTTTCATACACAGACATTCTGATACTTTCCTAAGGGTTTTGGCTGCTAGTAACTAAGGATGCAGACTAGGAGTAGGAAGACTCCCTCTTTCACCTCTTCCTCTTCTTTCTATCACGACTCAAGAGACAAAGAATAATGTTACATACAGAAGCTTACCGTGACAGGACATTAGAAACAGCTGGAAAAGAACTCTGTGTCCCCAATGCTCCTGACAGTGAACACCCCAAACCTCAATCTCTTTGTAAGTTGTGTGTATGGGAATGCATGTATGTATGGGTATATATAACACATATACATGTATTAATTCATTTATATCTTACCTTACATTGGTGAGTCTACCTGAGTATTCTGATTTTGATTCATATGCACCAGTCCTAAAGGATTAAAAAGGTATACAATACGACATCACATGACTTCCTGTTTCAGCTCAAATTCGTTATAGTTATTCTTCAATTTATAAACTGATTGACCCTTAAAGATTTCACATGTAAATCAGGTATTCGGAACCTACTACATCATATTCCCTAGAAATGATACTTCATATGTTTGCAATAAGTATTTTATACCTCTCAAAAAAGTTAGTGACTCAAGACTTAAATACAGTGTTTTAGTAATGAACCTGACCCAACATACAAAAGCCTTTTGTGGTGAAATTTATTTTAAATTTAACTTCAGTTCATAGTAACCCATCACTCTTCTTCCATCTAATTTCTTGTTTCCTAAGTCCCTCCATCTCCTCTTTACTTTCACCCATCATGGTTGTCTTTCCTATCTCTCAGATAGGGTCAAGTAACTACAGGCCTAGGTCAGGGCTCCCTCCAATATGATGTTGCTTTTGGGTTTGTGGCACCAGCCTCCATGGTGGCAGAGATCCGGGGGGTGTGGGACACATCCAGGCTCTATTAGCTATGTTCTGTTCTGCCGAAGGCTCTCCTACACACTGTCCCCTGCTACCTCCTCCTTGCTCCAAATAGGATTACCTCCTACTCTCATCCAATCTAGTAAAGTCTCATACACAGGCATTCTGAAAATTCCCTAAGGATTTTGGCTGGTGGTTACTCAGGGTGTCAAACACACACTAGGAGGAGGAAGCATTCCTCTTATTATCTGGTCCACTTTTACCAAATAGATCCATAAAAGATAGGTAGCTATACATGCTACAGTGTGACAACTAAGAAATAGTGTCAAAGACACTCTGCCATGGACACTCCTGACAATGAACTTCCAAATCTCAATCTTTCTCTTTCTCTGTTTATGTGTATGTGTGCATGTGTTGATAAGTGTGTATATATGCATATAACAGAACATCTATTGATCCATCTACCTATATAATCCATTTATTCATATATCTATATTGGTTTAATTATATCTTACATTTCACTGGTAGTTCCATCACAGGGTATTGATACGTATTCAGATAAGTCAGTGCTATGGTATTTAAAAATAAATATAGTCAGACACCATGTGACTTCCCAGACTTAACTTTCTGTTTCAAATTACTCTACAACTTACAAACTGGTTGAAACTAAATTAATAGGTAAATCAGTTATTTGGAAACTTCTAAATCTTGTAAGACATAGGATACTTATAGGTTAAGGATAGTGCTTAGCCAAAAAAAAAAAATAATAATTAAAGAAATAAAAATATAAATCAGGAGACAGAACTTGGAGTAATCATGTTTACAATATACATGAAAAAGGAAAGAAAAAGAAAGACTTGGTGATTCTTCCTGTCTTAGTCCATTCAGCTGCTATAACAAAATATAGGAAACTCTTACAGATATTGTAGGTTTGGTTCCAGACCACCACAATAAGGCTAATATCACAATAAAGCAAGTCACATGAATTTTATGGTTTCCCTGTGTATATAATTATGTTTACACTATACTGTGATGTAAGAAGACTTTAGAAAAAAGTATGTAAGACACTCTCTGTATTGTCATGGATGCTTCTGACAACGAACTTCCCCAAATTTCAATCTCTCTTTTCTTTGTGAAGACTGTGTGTATGTGTCTATGTGTGCATTTACATGGATATATTTGTTTATATCTATTAATATCTATATCTGTTTATTTAGATCTCATATTTCATGGATGGTTCCTTCATGAGTTACTGTTGTCATTTCACTGAAGGCAATGCTAATGGAGTAAAAAGGTACATAGACACCCCATGATTTCCTAGATTTGATTTTTGGTTCAAATCAGCTACAATTAGTCTTTAACTTATAAACTGGTTGGCCTTTAAACATTTAATTTAAAAAGGCTGGGCGTGGTTTCTAGGCACAAATCCTCTGTTGCCCCATCTAACTTCCTGACTCTTAAGTCCCTCCATCAACTCCTTACTTTCACAGTCACAAATGCCTTCCCTGCTTTCACACATGGTCAAGTAACTGCAGGTGTGAGGCAGGGGCTCTATCCAATGTGATGGTGATGTGAGTGTAGGGCACTACTCTCACATGGTGGCAGAGCTCTGGAAGGTAAGGGACAGTACTAGGGTCTACTAGCTCCTTTCTTGTTTCCCGGGGCTCCTTTGCTCACTGTCCGCTGCTACCTCCTCCTTGCTTCAGATAAGATTCTCTCTTTCCTTGGCCCACACTGTTATGGTCTCATACACAGTAACCTAGGGTGACACACACTAGGCATAAAAGACTTCCTCCTCTATGACTTTTTCTCCTTTCTCCTACCTCTATTCAAAAGGCAAATAATATTCCATACAGAAGCTCGCCACCAGCGAATGTGAGAAACACTAATCAAGAGAACTCTGTATTCCCATGAGTGCTCCTGAGAATGAATATCACAAATCAAAATCTCTCTGCAGGTTGTGTGTATGTGTATGCATGCATGTTTGAATATATGTGTGTATACATGTATGTATACACACGTATGTATGTATTATATATTTATTCATTTATAGCTTACATTGTACTGGTGAGACCCCAGGATATTCTTTTCGATTCACTTGGAACAGTGGTAAAGAATTAAAAAGCACATAGTAAGACACCATGTTACTCCTCAGACATAACTTCATGCTTCAAATTAGCTTAAATTTCTGCATAATTTATGAAGTGGTTTACCCTTAATTCACATGCAATCAGTTATTTAGAAATTTATATGTCCTCCTCCACAGAAATGTATCTTTACATGTTTGTAACGAGTATCTCAGGCCTGTGAAAAATTTAATGACTAAAGATTTAAGTTCAGGTTTTTACTATTGAAGCTAACCATAACAGGAGCACATTTTGTGACTTATTCATCACTGCATTCAGGACATATCCCCTTCCCACTATTTCGATTCTCATCCCTCCACTGACCCTATTACCATCATAGATGTCTTGCTCCACAGGTCAAGAAACTGCAGGCTTTAGGCAGGGGTCCATCCAATGTGATGGTGAGTTTGGGTTGGGGGTACCAGCCTCACATGGTGGCAGAGCTCTGGAGGGTAAGGAACACTTCCAGGGCTATTAGCTCCTTTTTTTTTCTGCTGAGGACTCCTCTGTTCCCTGTCCTCTGCTACCTCCTTCTTGCTCCAAATAGAATTTGGTCCTCCCTTGGAAAATAGAGTCTCATACACAGAAAATCTGAGTTTCCTAAGCATTTGCCTGCTAGTAACTAAGGGTGGCAGTACACTAATAAGAAGAAGCATCCGTCTATGATCTGTTTCTCTTTTATCCAACACAATCTTAAAAGGGTGAAAAGTCTACACATGCTACAGTAAGTAGAAACAGTACCAAAGACACAATGTGTTTCTGTCTGAAAATGAGAGCAAAAAGAAAAAAAAAAAAAAAAAAAGACACACTGTATTGCCACACACGCTCCTGAGAGTAAATCTCACAAGTCTCTGTCATTGTTTTATGTTTTGTATGTGTGTGCATGCGTGTTGATAGAAGTATATATCTGTGTGTATGTGTGAGTGTGTGTATGTGTGTGTATCTTAACTTAATCTTTTATAACTCACATTTCTTCGGTGGCTCTACAATTGGTTTCTCTTGTCAGTTCAGTCAGACTTGGGCTAATAGAGAAAAATGGTCATAGTCAGACATGATGTGTAATTTCTAAACTAACTTTCTGCACGTCAAATAGCTACAATTACTCAGCAAGTGATGACCTGGTTAATC
This sequence comes from Daubentonia madagascariensis, assembly GCA_023783475.1. Taxonomy (NCBI): domain Eukaryota; kingdom Metazoa; phylum Chordata; class Mammalia; order Primates; family Daubentoniidae; genus Daubentonia; species Daubentonia madagascariensis. The sequence continues at coordinate 6,213 of JAKFHU010001724.1, read as the reverse complement.
TTTAAATATTCATGTGTAAGTACAGGCAGTCCCAGGGTTATGGAGGAGATACATTCCTGAGAAGGTCTTTAGGTTGGATTTGTATGTAACTCAGATCCCTGATGAACAGCGCATATACAGTAATAATAATAACAATACTATAATGGCTCATAAGTGGTAATAATAATACAGTGTAATACAGTAATAATGATAATACCCTGCACTGTAATAATAAGTTACAGAAACTATTGTGCTCATTCTTTTAATTCAAACAAATAGAATATAAAAACAAACTCAAACAAAAAGTTTAGATAGAAATAGGAGAAATTTCAAAAAATAATATTAAAGGTTAACACTCACTTGATGTTGCATCAATGTCTTGTTTACAGGAAGATGCATTTTTGAGGTAAGAAGGTAGGCTGACATTAATCAGAAGATGATGATGGAGATGGTGCTAGAGAGGATGGAGTAGGTGCTAGAGAATCAGGATTTGATTCTGTAGAAGTTGGGGGGAGCTTACCACTGAAGTCAGTTTCTTGAAAAAGGTATCTAGGGTTATTTGCACAGCCTTTTCCTTTTTGTCATCATAAATGGCCTTGTAGCTGCTGATGTTCTCACTAACTGCATGGTAATCCTTTGTAAACTGCTCAGTGTTAGGATCTTGCTCCTCAAGCTTAGTAAATTCTGCTTCAATGAGATGGAAACTTCAACTCATTCTTTTCTTCACAAAATTTCTTGGCTGTGGATCTTCTGATTCTTCGTGCTCTTGTGTTTCTATCAGCTGCTTCTCTATGTAGAAGACCAGCCTCTAGCGTAGAGATGCTGTGCCTACAAAATGCTTAGCCACGCAGCTTTGTTTACATGCATGGAAGAAACTAGTTCCCAAATTATTAATTTAGTTATTTAATTATAAGTTATCCTTACTGGGAGCCTGTTTGTAAGTATGGAACGCCATAAGTTGGGTCATCCGTAACATGGGGACTGCCTATATATCAATAATTTCACCTGGTTTGCCATTTTTTAAAATTAGAAATGAGGTTTCATAAGCTAGTAATGAATATCTTAGGCTGTGAAAATAGTAATATATCCAGATTAAGTAATTATATCTTAATCCTAATATGTAACAGTCTTTCGCGATGGCATTTCCTTCAAGTTCAACGTTAGTTTGTATGTCCCCATCCCTTTCACCCTATTGACATTCCCAAGTCTTCATTACCACCATCACCCCCTTACTTTTCACTTCTCATAGAGGTCTTTCTTGCCCAAGACATAGCTGTAGGCCTGAGGCAGGGGGTTTATCCAATGTGATAGTGGGTCTGCATTGGGGGCGCCAGCCTGCATAGCAGCAGAGCCCTGGAAGGTGAGGACAATGTCCAGGGCTTTTAGTGCCATTCTTTTCTGCTAAGGACTCCTCTGCTCCCTGCCCACTGCTACCTCCTCCTTGTTCCAAACAGGATTCTCTCCTCCCTTGGCCCACACTAGTACAGTCTTAATTCCACTGAAACTAAGGAAGACAAACACTAGAAATAAGAAGTCTTTCTCTATGAGTTGTTCCTCAATTTCTCTATCTTGATCCAAAAGAAAGAATATTCCATAAAGAAGCTTACCAGGAGAGGACTTTAGAGAAGGTTTCAAGGCAATGTTTTAGTCCCATGGATGCTCCTAAGAGTCAATAACCCAAATCTCAATCCCTCTGTGTGCTATATATATAAATGCGTGTACGTGTGTGTATATATATGCATATATATATTTACACATTTATATCACTTATGGTAATAACCAGTCAGCCAGAACATACTCTTTGAATTCACACAGGACAGGGACAAAGAATTAAAAAGATACACAGTAAGATACTATCTAACTTCCTAGACTTACTTTTTAGTTCAAATTAGTTACAATGAATTTTCAACTTATAAACTGCTTGACACGTACAGAATTCACGTGTCTATTTACTTATTCGGAATCTGATACATCCTTTCCCTAGAAATGATAACTTATATGATTGTAACACATATTCTACACCATCAAAAAATTACTAACTCTGGATTAAACTACTTTTCCTTACTACCGAACCTAACCCAACGTATAATACACTTGTTGTAGAATTAATTTTAAATTCAGCTGCAGTTTGTAGGTAGTCAGCTCTCTAATTCCATCCCATGTCCTGCTTCCTATGTCTCTCCATGATCCTTCCTTTCATGCATCATGCTTGTCTTCCCACCCATGACAAACGATCAAGTAGCTACAGGCTAAGAAGACAAGGGCTCCATCTAATGTGATAGTGAGGTTAGGATTAGGTAACAAGCTCACATGTTGACAGAGCTCTGGAGGATAAGAAACATACCAGGTTCCATTAGCTCTGTTCTTTTACTTCAGAGCTTCACTCCTCCCTGTCCATTGCAATCTCTTCTTGCCCCAATAGGATTTTCTCCTCTCTTGGCCCATTCTAGTAGCAGAGGGCACACTAGAATGTACAGTCTCATAAAAGGGAAATCTGATTGTTTCCTAAGGAAATGGATGCTAATAACTAAGGATGACAAATACGCTAACAGGAAGAAGCAACATTCCCGTGACTTGGATATAGTTCCTCTATATCCAAGTCAATCTAAAAAAGAATGGAAAGTTACCAACTAAGTGCTACAGTGAGAAGATTTAGAAACAATGTCAAAAACACACTCTGTATGGCCATGGATGCTCCTGAGGGTAAATGTGAAAAATGTCAATCTCTCTCTTTAATTGTTTTATATTTCTATTGTGTATGAATGTTTGTGTATGTGTGTGTGTTGATAGGAGTATGTCTTACCTATATTTATTTATGTATGTGCGTAAGTGTGTATGTGTACACAGACATACATATATCTTTATGTATCTATTTACAACTCACCATTCATGAAGAGGTATCTCGGATACTACCGTCAATTCATTCACTTGTGGACTAAGAGATTACAGAAGAATACAGTCAGATACAAGACATAATTCTAAACTTATTTTCACGGGATAAATAGTTACTCTAGGCATGAACTGGTTGACTTGTACATATTCATGTAAATATCACTAATTGAATCTAGAAGGTCATTTTTTATTAGAAATAAGGCTTTATGTGCTGGTAATAAATATCTTAGGCCTGTGAATATAGTAATGCTTCCAGATTTAAGTAAAGCTCCTTATTATTACCTTAGTCTCAATATGTTATACCCTCTCCCCCTGAGTCAGGGACTCCATCCCATATAAGAGTGGGTTTGAATCTTGGATACCAGCCTTACATGGTCACAGAGCCCTTGAGGGTGAGGAACACATCCAAAGTCTATTAGCTTTATCTTTTCTGCTTAGGGCTCTACTGCTCCATTTCCTCCTTACCTCTTCCTTGATTTCACATAGGATTTCTCCTCACTTGTCCCTTCTTTAAGGTTGAATCTAGTAGCCCCGCCTCCCCGAATTCAATTACTGAAGTTCTAATCCCTGTAACTCATGATGTGACCTTATTCTGAAATAGAGTAATTGCAAACACGTGCAGTTACAGCGGAGGTCATACTGGTGTAGGGTGGGCCCCTAATGCAGTATGATTGGTATCCTCATAAAAAGGGAAAATTTGAACACAGAAGCACACACAGGAAAAATTTCATGCAAAGATGAAGGCACAGATCTGGGTGATGAGTCTACATGCCAAGGGATGCAAAAGATTGCCAGCAACCAGCAAAAGCTATCAAAGAGACACAGAACATATTTGTCCCTACATCCCTAATAAAAAGCCAAACCTGCCAAACCTTGATTTCGGACTTCTAGACTCTAGGACTGTGAGGTAATAAATTTCTGGCATTTAAGCCACTCAGTTTGTGACACTTTGTTATGGCAGCCCTAGAAACTAAAACAGCCCTATCTAGTAGCGTGTCATACACGGGCCATCTGATGGTCTTCTGAAAGATTTGGCCAATAGTCACTTGAGTAGGAGGCAGTGGTCGGCTTCCTTCTGACCTGTTCTGAACTCTTTTATTGAACTAGATCCACAAAGGAAAGGATGTTACATACAGAAGCTCACACTGTCAATACTTGACAAACAGTCTCCAAGAAAGTCTATATTTAATATCTGTGTATATTTTTATAATTATATGTATACTTATATTTTTAAAAATAATATTTTATGTGTCTTTTTTGACTGTTTATATGTAGTAGGTGTGTGTTATAATATAAAGATTCCACCATAGCTTAGTGATCAGATCATTTTTGGGGTTTCAGAGCTAAAGAATTAATTCCAATAATCAAACACGTGAATTCAAAGACTTACTTTTTCATTCAAATTAGCTAAAACAGCCACACAAGTAATAAATTGATTAAACTCTAAGAAATTCACATGTAATTTGGCTATTTACAAACTGGTATTTCATTTTTCCCTGGAGGTGGGGCATTATATGGTAGAAATGAAATTATTCAGCCTGTTAAAGAACCCTCAATGAATCCAGATTGAAAACTTTACTTTACCTCAACCTAATCCCAATGTGTAAGTTTTTGTGGTGGAATTCATTTTAAATTCAGTTCAGTTTCTAGGTGGTCAACTCTCTAATTCCATTTCATGTCCTGCTTCCTATGTCCCTCCATCACCTCCTTCCTTTCATGCATCATGCTTGTCTTCCTGCCCATGAGATATGATCAAGTAGCTGCAGGCTAAGAAGACAAGGGCTCCTTCTAATGTGATAGTTAGGTTTAGGCACCAAGCTCACACTTGACAGAGCTCTGGAGGATTAGAAAGAAACCCAGGTTCCATTAGCTCTGTTCTTTTAGCTCAGTGCTTCACTCCTCCCTGTCCATGCAAACTCCTTCTGCTCCAATAGGATTTTCTCCTCTCTTGGCCCATTCAGTGGGACAGGGCACACTAGAATGTACATCTCATGCACAGAATTCTGATTGTTCTTCTAAGAATTGGCTAATAACTAAGGGTGACAAACACTAACAGGAAAACAATCCTCCTGTGACCAGCTCCTCTTTTCCAACTCAATCTACAAAAAGTGGAAAGTTACCTACAAGTCACAGTGAGAAGATTAGAAACACCTCAGAAAACATACTCTGTATGGCCATGGATGCTCCTTAGGGTAAATTTCATAAATACCATTCTGTCTCTTTATGTTTTATATTTCTGTTGTGTATGCATGTTTGTGTATGTATATGTGTGATAGGAGTATGTCGATCCCTACATTTATTTATGTGTATGTGCATAAGTGTGCATGTATACACAGACATACATATATCTTATGATCTATTTAAACTCACCTTCTTGGCAGGTATTCCAGAGGTTACCCTTCAACTTCCCGAGTGTGGACTAAGAGATTACAAAAGAACACAGTCAGATACAAGACATAATTCTAAATTTACTTTTTTGGAATAGTATAAAGTTACTCTAGGATGAACTGGTTGACTTTAATATGTTCTATCACTGAATCTAGAAGGTCATTTTTTATTAGAAATGAGGCTTTATGTGCTGGTAATAAATATCTTAGGCCTGTGAATTAGTAATGCTTCCAGATTTAAGTAAAGCTCCTTATTATTACCTTAGTCTCAATGTGTTATAGCCTCTCCCCCTGAGTCAGGGCTCCATCCAATATAAGAGTGGGTTTGAGTTTGGGACACCAGCCTTACAGTCACAGAGCTCTTGAGGGTGAGGAACACATCCAAAGTCTATTAGCTTTATCTTTTCTGCTTAGGGCTCTACTGCTCCATTTCCACTTTACCTCTTCCTTGATTCCAGATAGGATTTCTCCTCACTTGTCCCTTCTTAAAGGTTGAATCTAGTAGCCCTGCCTCCCCGAATTCAATTCCTGAAGTTCTAATCCCTGTAACTTATGATGGGACCTTGTTCTGAAATAGAGTAATTGCAAACACGTATAGTTAAGATGGAGGTCATACTGGTGTAGGTTGGGCTCCTAATCCAATATGATTAGTATCCTCATAAAAAGGGAAAATTTGAACACAGATGCACACACAGGACAAATTTCACATGAAGATGAAGGCAGAGATCTGGGTGATGAATCTACATGCCAAGGAATGCCAAAGACTGCCAGCAACCAGCAAAAGCCAGCAAACAGGCATAGAACACGTTCTTCCCTACAGACCTCATAAAAAGCCAACCCTGCCGACACCTTGATTTCGGACTTCTAGCCTCTTGGACTGTGAGGTAATAAATTTCTGGCTTTTGAGCCACTCAGTGTGTGATAGTTTTGTTATGGCAGTGCTTGAAACTAATAT
>JAKFHU010001723.1:0-16400 GCA_023783475.1 Daubentonia madagascariensis | reverse complement strand
GGGCTTTTTTTTTAAAAGGGGGGGGATGTACGGGGGGGACCCCCTTTTCGGGCCCAGGGGGGGGGGAGAAGGGGGGGCCGGACCCCCCAAAACCCCACCTTTTTTAAAAAAGGGGGGGGGGGGGGACCCCCCAAACCCCCCCAAGGGGGGGGGCCGGGTTCCCCCCAATTGGGCCCCCCAAAGGTTTTGGGGGGGGGGTCCCCCCAAACCCACAAAAAAGGGGGGGGTTTTAAAAGGGGGGGAAAAAAGGGGGGCCCTAAAAATTTTGTTCTGACCCTCCCAGGGGGGGGAAAAAGGGCCTTTATGGGGGAAAAAAAAAAAAAAAAACGGGGGAAAAAAAAAAAAAGGGGGGCCCTTTGGGGCTAAAAAAAAACCTCCCTCGGGGGGGTTTTTTCCCCCCTTAAATTTGCCCCCCCCCCCAAAAAGCAGGGGGAAAAATTTTTCCCCCCCCTTTAAGGGTTTGGGAAAAAACCGGGGTTTTTATAACTTTAAAAATCGGGAAGGGGAAGGCTCAGGGGGGGGAAAAAAGGGGAAGGGAAAAAAAAAGGGGAAACCCTTCTGGGGGGCCCCTTTTCAAAAAAAAGGGGGATCCCTTTTTTATTTCCCCCACTTTCTTAAAAATTTTCAAAAAAAAAAAAATAAAAGTTTTTTTAAATGTTTAAAAAAGGGGGAAAAATTTTTGGGGGGGGCCCCGGGCGGGGTTTAAAAACAGGGAAAAAAGGGGCCCTAAAAAAAAAAAAAAAAAAAAAAAACTTTTTTCCCCTTGGGCCCCCCCCCCCCCACATGGGCCCCCCCAAAAAAAGGGCCCCCCAAACAAAAAAAATAGGGGAAAAAAAAAAACCAAAAAGTTTGCTTTAAAACCCAAACCCAATTTTTGGGGGGAAAAAAGGGGGGAAAGGTTTTAAACTTTTTTCAAAAAGGGCGTTATTCAGTAAAAAGGGGGGAAACCCCATTTTTCCGGCTAAGGGGGGGGAAAAGGGAAAGGTTGCCCATTGATGGGGAAGGCGGGGAAGGGGGCCGCGGGGGGAAAAAAAAAAAACCCGTTTTGGGTGTTTGTGGAAAAAAAGGGCCCCCCCCAATTGGTTCCCCCCGGGGGAAAAGGGGGCCCTTTCCCAAAAATTTTGAAAAAAGGGGGTTTTGAACGGGGGGGTGGGGGGGAAAAAGGGGGGAAAGGGGGGGCCCCACAGAAAAAAAGGGGGGAAAAAAAAAAGGGGAGTCCCCCCGGGGGGCCCCCCCCCAAAAATTTTTCCCTTTTAAAATTTTTTTTTCCAAGGGGGAAAAAAAAAACAAAAATGGGCTTTTTTTCCCTTCCCTTTTTGAAAAAAAAAAAAAATTTTTTTTAAAAAAATAAAAATTTTAAAAAAAAATTTAAAAAAACGGGCATGAAAAATTATAATTTTTACCCCCAATTTGTTTTTAACGGGAGGGGCCCCTTTTTTTCGCCCGGAGGGGGGGGTTTTTTGGGGGGGGCCCTTTAAAAATTTTTGGAAAAAAAAAAATCCTTTTTTAAATTTAAAAAAAAAAGGGGAAAAACCCAAAGGGGGAAGGGGGGGAACAGGAAAAAAATGGGGGAAGGGGGGCCTTTTAAACTTTAAATTAATTTTTTTTTTAAAAAAAACAAAAAAAAAAAAAAAAAAAAAATTATTTTAAAGGGCTTTTTTGGGGAAAAGTTTTTTTTTGGGGGAAAAAAATTCATGGGCTTTCACCTTTCATGTTACTCTTTTGGCAAAAAAAGGGTTTTGTTTTTGGGGGGAAGGGGCCCGCCCATAAAAAAAAATTGCAAATGGATTAATTTTTTTTAAACATTTTAAAAAAAACTTTTTACTGATTTTTTAAAAAAAACAAAAAAAAAAAAATTTTTGAAATTTTTTTAAAATAAAAAAAAAAAAACATTTATTTTTTTTGTGGGGGGAGGGGGAAATTTTTTTTTTAAACCCCCACTATAAAAAAAAAAACTGGGAAAAAACTTTAAAAAGGTTTTTTTGGAACGTTTTTAAAAAAAATTTAGGGGGGTCTTTTTTTTCCCCACCCCCCCCTTTGGGGATTTAAAGGGGGGAAAAGGGAAAAGGGGGGGGGGGCCCAGGGGTTTCCTTTGTTTTCCAATGGGTTTTTTAAAAAATTGATTTCCCCAATTCCCGGGCCCAAAAGGAGCCCCTTTTGAAATTTAAAGGCATTTTTAAAAAACCCACAAATTTATTACAAATTAAATTTTATTTAAAAAAAAATAGCAAAAAAAAAAAGGGAAAAAAACCAAAAAATTGGGGGGTTTTTGGGGGAACCCCCATTTGTTAAAAAAGCGGAAAACCTGGCCAAAAAAAAAAAAAACCGGGGGACTTAAAAAAAAAAGGGGCCCCCGGGGGGGGGGAAACCCCCAAAAAATTTTTGGGTTTTAAAATGGGGCTTTGCTATTGGGGGGGGGTTTCATGGTAGCCCAAAAATTTTTTTTCCCCCTTTGGCTCATGGGGCCCCAAAAGCCAAAAACTTTAATTGTGTTTTTTAAAAAAATTTTCTCCCAAAAAAGGTTTTGGGGGGCAAAAATTTTAAAAAGGGGAAAAAACCCTTTTTTTTAAAAAATTTTAAAAAAAAAAGGTTTAATTTTTTAAATAAAAAATTTCTTTTTTTTTTTTCCCAGGGCCCCCAAAAGGGGGGCCCGGGGTTTTACCCCTTTTTTAAAAAGGTTAATGTTTTGGTTTAAAAAGCTTCGGGGCCCCTTTTCCCTGGGGCCCCAGGGGGGGGGGGGCCCCTGGGGTGCTTTTAAACCAACAGTTATATTTTTGGGAAAAAAAAAAAAAAAATGCGGGTAAAAAGGGTTTTTTTTTTCAGGGGGGGCTTTTTTTTTTCCTTTTAAAAAAGGGGGAAACCCCCCAAAGGGGGGGGGGAACTTTTAAAAAAATTTTTTAGGTTTTCCTTTGGAAAAAAAACCCAAAATCTCCCCCCTTGTAGTTAAAAAAAAAATCCCTTTCCCCAATTTTTTGGGTTTTGGGGAAAAACAAAACCAGGGTTGAGTAAAAAAAAATTTAAATTTTGTGGGTTTTTTAGGGAAAAAAAAAAAAAATAATTTTAAATTTTTTCAGTTGGAAAAAAAAAAAAAATTTTTTAGTTTTTCCCCTTTGCCCCTGGAAACTTTTCTGGGAAATGTTTTTTTTTGGTTTCCCCCCCCGTTAAAAAAACCCCTTGTTTTTTTTCCCCTTTAAAAAGGGGGGGGGGGGGGACCCCCCCTTTCTGGGGGGGGGCCCTTTCCCGGGGGGGGCTCAAACAAAAATGGGGGGGTTTTGGGCATGGGGGGTTTTAAAAAAAAAAGGGGGACTCAAGCTTTTAAAAAAAAAAAAAAACCAAAAAAAAAATTTCCCTTTTTTTCTTTTTTAAAAACCCCCCAAATAAAGGGGCCCGGGAAAAAAAAAAAAAAAAACCACCCAAAAGGGGAAAAAGGGGGTTTTTTTTTTTTCATTTTTAAAAAATTTTTTTTTTTTTTTTGAGGGTTTTTTTTTTTCCTTTGGGGCTTTTTTTATTTTTTTGGGAAATTTTTTTCCCCAAAAAAAAAAAACGGGCCTATTTTTTAAAAAGGGGGGGGATTTTAAAAAGGAATTTAAAAAACCAAAAAAAATTTTTGGCCACGCCAGCGGGGCCCAAAAGTAAAGGGATTTTTTAAAGGGGAAAAAAAAAAAAAATTGGAAAAGGGTTTAGGGGAAGTTTTTTAAAAATTTTCGGGGAAAAAAAGGAACAAAAATTTTCCCCCAAATTTTTTTAAAAAAAAAAAAAAAACCCCCGGGGGAAAATTATTTTTTCTTATTTTACTTTAAGATAAATTGGTGGGGGGAAAAAAAATTTTTTCCTTTGGGGGTTTGGGAAGGGGGGCCAAATTTTTTAAAATTTTTGGGGGTTTTGGGGCCCTTTTGAAAAGAAAATTTGAAAATTTAAAAAAAATTTGCTGGGTTTTGCGGGGATTTCTAAAATTTTTTTAAAATTTTTCCCCAATTTTGAAAAAATTTTCTGGGGGGAAAAAAAGTTTTGTTTTTAAAGTTTTTTTTTTTTTTTTAAAATTTTCCCAAACAACTTTTGGCATCTAAACCCTTTTTTTTTTGATTTTTTTTTTCTTATGGGAAAAATTTTCCCCTTTAACCACAGTTTTTAAAAAACCAGTTTTATTTTTTCCCTTTTTTTTCCCCAAACCCCCCCCGGGGCCCTTTTTTTCCCCAATTTTTTTTTTCCCAAAAAACCCATTCCCTTTTCCCCGGGCCCCCAAAATTTTTTTTAAAGGCTTTTGTTTAAGGGGGGTTTTTGGCCTCTATAGAAAAAAACCATCCTGAAAAAAAAAATTTAAAAAAAAGGCCCCAAGGGAAAAAGGGAAAAAAAGTTTTTTTTTTAAAGGTATTTTTTTTCCCGGGGGAAAAACCCCCCAAAAAAAAAAACAATTTTCTTTTTAACCTTTTTACGGGGGAAAAAAATTAAAAAATTTTTTTGAAATTTTTTGGAAAAAAAAAAAAAAATTTTTTCTTTCCCCGGGAAAACAGTACTGTTTTTAAAAACAAAAATTTTTTGGCTTTTAAAAAAAAAATTTTTTGAAATTTTTTTATCCCATTTAAAAAAAACTTTTTTTTACCCTTTTAAAAAAAAAAAAAAAAAAAAAAAAAAAAAATTTTCCCCTTTAAAAAAAAAAAAAAAAAATTCTTGGGTTGGGGCCCAAAAAAAAAAATTTTTTTCGGGGTTTTCTAGGGTTGGGACTGGGGATTTTTTTAAAAACCCCGGGGGGTTTCCCAAAATTTAAAAGGGGATTTATATTTGGGAAAAAAAAGGGTTTATTTTTTTAATCCCCTTTTTGGGGATTACTTATCAAAAAAAAAACCCCCCCCCCCTAAAAAAAAAAAACCCCTTTTTTGAGTTTAAAAAGGGCGGGAAAAAAAGTAAAATTTTCCGGGGGTTTAAACTACTTTTTGGAAAAAGCAAAACCTTTTTAAAGGGGGTTAAATTTTTTTTATTGGGGGAATTTGGGCCCTTAAAATTAAAAATTAAGGGGGGAAAAAAGGGTGCCCAAAAAAAAAGTTTTTCAAAAATTATTTTTTACTTTTGCAAAATTTTACCCAAAGGGGGCTTTTTTTTTAAAAAAAAAAAGGGGGACTCCCCCCCAGGGGCCCCCCCCCAAAAAAAAAAAAAAAAAAACCCCCCAAAAATATAAAAAAAAAAACTTTTGTTCTCCAAAAAAACAAAAAAAAAAATTCTTTTTAATCTTTTCCTCTGTAAAAAAGGCAAAAAAAAAATTGGGGCCCCCCCTTTTGCAAAAAAAAAAGGGGGGGGGTCCCCAATATTTCCAAAGGGTCTTTAAACCTTTGAAAGGGGGGAAAAAGGGGAACCCACTTTTTTAAAATTAAAAAAAAGTTTTCTAAATTTTTTCCCCCAGAGGGGAATCTGGGTTTCCTTGGGGGAAATTTTTTCCTTTTTCGGGGGTTTTAAAAGGGAAAAAAACCCCAAAATTGTAAAACAAAAACATTTCCCTTTCCCAAAAACTTTTGGGGGCCCTTCGGGAGGGGAAAAATTTTAAAAAAAGGGGGTAAAAAGTTTTAAGGGGTTTTAATCCCCAAAAAAAGGGGGCCCCCCCCAAAAAAAAAAATTTGAAAACCGGGTTATCTTTTGAAAAGGGGCTTTTTTAAGGGCAAAAAAAAAAAAATTTTCCTTTTTTTTTCCTTTTTTAAAAAAAACCAGGGGGTTTTAAATTTAAAAAAATAAAGGGGGGGAAAATTTCCCAAAAAAAAAAAAAATAAAAAAAAAAAAAAAAAGAAAAAAAAAAAAAAAATTTTTTTAAACCAAATTTAAAAATTTTGGGGAATTTTTTTTTTGGAGAAAAAAAAAAAAATTCATTTGAAACCCAAAAAAAGGGGAAGGGGTTAAAATTTTGGCCATTTTTTAAAAGGGTGGTATTAATTTGGTTTTTTCTCCGAGGGTTTTTTAAATTTTTAAAACCCATTTTTTTTCCCCCATTTTTTTTTTTGGTTTCCCTTTTTTGTATTTTTTTCCCTTTTAAAAAAAAATTGGGTTCGGGTTTCATGCCTTTCCCAAAAATTTTTTGGGAAAAGGGGTTTTTGTTTTTTTCCCTTGGGTTTTGGGGTTTTTTTTAAATTTTCCTTCCCCATTTTTTTTTCTGGATTTTATTTTCCCTTTTTTTTGGGTTTGGCTGGGTTTTGCAAAAAATTTTTCCCCCCAATTTCATGGGTTTTTTTTTTCAAATTTGGGGCCCTCTTTTTGTTTAAATTTTTTTTCTTTTGTGCGGGAATTTTACCATTTTTAAACTTTTATTTCAAAAAATTTGGTTTTTTTAAAAAAAAAAAAGGGCAAAAAAAAAAACAATAGATTTTGGAAGGTTTGCAGAGGAAAAAGGAAAAAAAAAACCCACCCCTTTTGTTTTGGGGAAATGAAAAAAATTAGAAAAAAAAACCCTTTTTCTCGGGGGGAAAAAAACAAAATGGAGACTTCTAAAAAGAAAAAAAAAATAAAAATTCCCATTTTTTCCCCAGCCAAACCCCAAAAACTACGTGTACCCCCCCCAAATAAAAAAAAGAAAAATATCATCCCAAAAAAAAAAGGGGGACCCCTTACCCCTCATTTTTTTATTCCCCAGAAAACTTTCATAATAGAAAAGGGGGGGGGACATGGAATCAACTTTATCCATAAAAACCAATTGATTTTTAAAAAAAAAAAATTTTTGAGAAGATAGATAGAAAAAAAAAAAAAATTTTAAAATAACACCAAAAACCCCCCCCCACCCATGGAATTTATACTCGGGCAAAAAAAAAAAAGATTGAAATCATGTCTTTTGCCCCAACTTGGATGAAACTGGGGGGCCATTACCCCTAAGTGGAAAAAAACCACATGTTTTTCACTTGGTTGTTTTTGGTACGGTATATTAAACTAAAATTGCAGTTGTAAAATTCTGGGGAAAAACTTTTTTGGCTTGGGGTGGTTTTTTTTATTTTTTTTTTTTTGGATTTGTTTCTTAAAAAAGATAGAGAAAAAACGTGTAAAACCAAAAAAATGTTCTTTGAGTTAATTTTTTGTTTAAAATAAAAAAAAAATAAAAAAGGGTTTTGGGGACTTTTTTTTTTTTGTTGCCTTTTGGAAAAAACTTTGAGTTTAAAAATTTTAAGAAACTGTCACCTCAAAAATCCCCCATGGGGGGACGGGGGGGAGATAAAATACACCCCCCTTAAGAAGGGGGCCTTAAAAAGTTTCACTTATAAGTGGGAGCTAAAAACAAAGGGAAGTAGGTTTTACAAAAAAGGGAAAAAAACAGGCCCCCGGGGGAGCCCCCAAAAAGGGGTGGAAGGGTGGGGAGGAGGGGAAAAAAGGGATGGGAAAAAAAAAAAATTAAGGATGGGGGTAATTGGCCCCACTACCCTTGGATGGGTAAAAAAAAAAGCCCGGGACTTCACCGCGGTGGAATATTAATCCATGTAAAAAAAAAAAAAAAAAACCCCCCTAAATTAAAAAAAAGAAAAAAATGAAAAAATAAAAAAAAAAAATAAGTCAATTGGGATTAAAATTATAAAAGGGGAATTTTTCCGATTTAAAAAATTTTAGTCAGCACTATTTAAGGATAAGCTATGTTTTATTTGCCAGTATGGTATTTGTTTGTAAAGATAAAAAAAAAAAAAACAGCTTGATAAATTTTTCATTTTTTGTAGGGGGGTATTTTTGTGTGTTTTCCTAAAAAAACTTTTAAAAAAAACGTAAAGTTTTACAGGAAATTCCCCTTTTTGCTTGCTTAATTACAAATGAAATTTTTTTAGAATCCATCATAAATGTGCAATAAAAAAAACAAGTTCGGGGTGTACGGTCCCAAATTTTTCCCTCAAAAAAAAACTAAGGTAAACACCCCAATTTCGGGGGAAAAAAGGTGTTTTTCTTAAGGGGTGGTGGTATTTGATTCCCAATCAGTCTATGGTGATTTTTGAGAGGGGACATTTCATTAAAAATTCCTAAATTTTTGTCGGGAAAAAAGGAAAAAAAAAAAGGTCAAAAAAAAAAAAAATTTATTTCAATTTGGTTATTAAAAAATAAATTAAAAACATACAAAAAAAACATTTCCGGGAAAACACTGTTACTCTATTTTTTCAAAAAACAGGGCAAAAAAAAAAAAAAATTTAAAAAAAAAAAACCGCTCCTAAGCACAATGTTCTAAAAATTCCCCCAGGCAAAATTTTATTAAAATTTTTTTACCTTTTATAACAAAAAAACCCAAAAAAAAAAAAAAAAATTTTTTGCCCAGTCTTTTTTTTTCTTTTTTTTCATGTGTTCTTTAAACCCATAAATCATTTTTGGGGGAATATAGTTGAAAGGGATGGGAAAAATTTTGACACATTTGAATATTCACCATCTTAAAATATTAAAAATCATTTAAAAACTATTTTAAAAAAAAATCACTTGAAGGTTTTTTTACTTTTGAAAAAGTTTGCCCTAGAATTTTTTAAAAAACAAAAAAAAATTTGAAAGTTTCTGAAAAACTTCCTTTGCAAAAAAAAAATTTTACTTCTTGTTTAGTTATTTAAAAAAAATGTAGGCCTTTTGAAGGGGGCTTTTTATTTATAGTATATAAAATATCCCCCAGTTCAAACAATAGGTTGTTCACAAGGAAAAAAAAAACCTCTTGAAAAACTATTGTACTGTTGGAGGGGCATTTATCCCCCAACCACGTTACCACCCCCACAGGGACCACCCCCCCCCACCCCCACCAACCAGAGACAAAAAACTGCATTTAATGGTACTTAAAAAAAAATTTGTCCAAGTGTAAATAAATTTGAGATTTTTTAAGGGGAAACATTTTTGGTTGGAATTTATGGTCTGGAGCGCTTCTCCCCTTTGTGGACTGACAAAAAAAAAATTCCTAACCACATAAAGTCTGCCCACATAAGTAAGAAACAAAAGGAAAAAGGAAAAATTGAATTTAACCAAATGGGTTCAAAGTAGGTAAATTCATTATTAACTTAGTTGCATAGAAAAACCTGATATGAGAAAAAAGACTCACCTTCTCCTGCTTTGGGGATGATTTTGAACTTTGAAGGCTTTGGGCATTGGCCTTCTGGGCCCGACTTGGCTGGGCTTGGGTGGGGGGGGGGGGGACACCCCTGTATTTATGTGCAGTTGCCACAGGGTTTTCCGTAGGGACGGGGGCTGAAAGCTTAGGAAGATTCATTTCGGGAGGCTGGGGTTTCTTGGAACCATCATGGGGCCGGCACATATTGCCCAGTCGTTTTTGGCTGAAAAAACAGGGGGGACTGGGTTTTGAAAAGCAGGGGATTGGAGGAAAAGTTTTTTATAAAAACAACAGTGTGCACCGCTGCTGTGGGCCTTGGGGGCTGACATGGGCAGGGTGGGCCTTTTCTGGGTCTGAAGGGACCCCACCTGCACATTGCCATTTACTTGGTTTTTGGCCCCGTGGCCTGCTGTCATGCCAACACCATCTCCAAACGCAAGGGTCATGAGAGGAGGCCTGTTGTGCACTGAATTGGAAGAAGGGAAGAAGGAAGATGAGGGGATGAAGGGGGGGGCTTGATACCAAATGATTCAGGTTTTTTTTTAATGGTTCTTTTTGGGTTTAGCAGAATTTTGCTGGCAAATCAAGCAAAAACTGTGCCCGTGCTAACTGTCTCTGTTGGCATTCGGGATGGAGGGGGGCACAGCCTTCGTGCCAGCCCATGGTGCCTCTCTTATTCTGTGCAAACTGGGGGGGGACAAAGGTTGGGCTTGGTTGTGTGGAAAGATGCAGGCTGTACGTATAGATGAGGGGGCTGGGTCGGTATGGGCTCTTGAATACTGCAAACAAAAATGTTCAAAATCGAAAATCTTGTTCCCCACAGGAGTCTGAGGAAAATCAGGGTTGGGGAAACGCCAAAACGGAGATTGGGACTCTGAGTGGATTCTATCGGTTTAAAAAAAAAAAAAAAGTTCTTTCATTTTTCAATCCATTTTTTTACTTGCCTTAAAAGTAAATTCGGGTGGATTCCGAATGGGAGAAAGGATCATTCCCCTTGTAGTCTGCGGAGGAAAGAAAACAAACACATCCATTTGGCTATTGTTTAGAGGAACAAGGAGAAAAACACAGGAAAAAAAAAATAATGGACAGGGCTTATTTTTTTCCCACCCAACAAAAGCCAGGGTTGCCCACATTTCCAGAATGGAAGGCTGATGAGATTGAAATCAAAAAACCTTTTTATCGTCTCTGAAGAATTGTTATGTTTCAGCACTTTTGGCATACACCAAAAACTGGGAAAACCTGTACTTGGCCTTAGGGGTTTTGTTACATTTAAAAAAAAAGAAATTATCCTTTGGTATGTGTTACACTAAAAACATACTACCCGGCAGGAAATCAGGGGAAGGTTATTACTGTTGCCAAAAAAATTCCCACAAAAAAAAAATGGTTTCTGGATTAAGTCTTTCCAGGGGGGACTTATTTTTCTTTTTCTAACTTTAGTCCCATGGGAAAGCTTTCTGGAGGGAAAAAAAATTTCAGATTGTTTGGCCTCAGGGATTGGGGTCTTGGCTTTCCAATTTTCTAAACAAAATACTATAATTATCTTGGACAGGGGAAACCAAAGGAGTGGGACAGGCAAGAGAAGTCCAGGTTGAAGGTTTTATAAATGGAAAAAACGGTTACTAAATGTGCAAAAAGAAAAGCTACCAGGCCTGAACGGCCCAGTGCTTCCAGCAGCCCTAAGATATAGTTGGTAAAAACACAAACCGGGGGGAAGATACTGCATTTTTGGAAAGGAGATGTATCTGGCCCTTGGTAAAAATGAGAAGATAATTCTTAACAGTTTTTCTTTGCTCTTTAGCCCTAAAAACCGGGATCTTGACTTGGATTGATCATTGTTGTTCCTAAAAGGAAGGTTAGGGAAAAAAAACACAACAAAATGGCATTGACCCTTTTGAAAAATGTCAACGCAGAGATGAAAGGTCTGTTTATTGACTAAAAAAAAAAATCCACAGGCAAGCAGGGGATCTCAAATATTAAAAAAAAACAAAAAAGTACATTTGACTAAAAAGGGAGGAGGCCAGAGTTTAAAAAGGCCATTTGAACAAAATAGGGACACAAAGAAATTGGGGGGAAGGGACCCCCATACTTAGGTAAGCTGGAGCTCTGGTCTTCCCCGAGCTGAAACCGGCAAGAAAAAACAAAAAAATTTGCAGTTGGTGGGCCAACTTTCCAGTCCCAATCCCAACAATCAGAGGGAGTGGAGCCTGAGTGGGGGGGGCGGGCTGGAGGTGGAAAAAAACAGCTGAAAAAAAAAAAAAACCATCTACCTTGTAAAGGGCTTCACTGAAGAGAAGAGTAGGCCGGAATTAAAAATGTGCCGTTCAATCCCTGCCTAGTTTCCTGATTTCTTTTCTCTCTTCGTTTTCTTTCCTTTCCGGTTAATGGGGGAATTGTTCTATCTGGTTTCCAAATAGAAAACAACTGACGTCAGGAAGGAAAAAGAAGAAAAAAAAGAAAGAACAAACACAACACCCACACGGGAAAAAGTTTAAAAAAAGGGTAAGCCAGTGTAAAAACATTCATCTGAGTCAAGGACGGTCGGGGTTTTTTTTTTCTTGGAACAAAATGGGGGATGATTAAAAACCCAAGACATGGAGCAGACCTTAACGCCGTTCCACCCAGGGGCAAGCAGTTGCACCCCCAGTGTATGGAAAAAAAAATCCACCAAAATTCTTTCAGGGGGGAAAAAAAAAAAGAAAAAAAAAAAAAAAAAAAAAAAAAAAAAAAAATTCCTTAGGGACGAGTTCCAGCCAGTAAAACAGAATTTCTCTTCCTGAATGATGTGAAAGAGAAAAAACTAAATCTAAGCAACTTGACAAGAGAAGAAATGGGAAAAACGGGATTTTCTTAAGGGGGCAAGACGTAATTTACAGCAATGTTTTAAATAAAAAATTATGAGGCATATTTCCTTTTGGGGGGACTTGGGCCTTTTTATTTGGCTATAGGGAAAAAAGTTTTTTTTTTCCTTTTTTTTTTTTTTTTTTTTTTTTTTGGCCCCAGGGCCCTGTTTTTTCTGTAGTTTTTCAAAAACCAAATCCCTAAAGGGGTTTTTTTTAAAACCCCCATGCGGGAAAGTGGTTTTAAACATTTAAAGACCCTTCCCTTTCTGATCTTTCTTAATCAGCCCAAGTCGAAAAAACGATTTAACCCGGAAATTTCAATTTTTTTTTCCTTTGTTTAAAATCTGGCCCAAAAAATTCACTCCCCCCAAAAACATAAAAAAAAAATGTCCCGGGGGGAAAGGGGGTTTGGGGGAAAAAGGGGGGAAAAGGAAACCAAAAAAAATTTAAATTATTTTGGTTTTCTTCAAGGGAACTGGGGTTTTTTGTTGAAAAAAAAAATAAAAAATTTTAATTTCCCCCAAAATTTTAAAAATTAAAAAAAAGGGGGGGCCGGGAAAAACCGGGGAAAAAAGGGGGAAAAACCCCTAAGGAAAAAAAAAAAAGGGGTTCCCTTTCCCCCCAATAAGGAAAAAAAATTTAAAAGGGGGCAAAAATTTAAAAACTAGTGTTTGGAAAAAGGGGGCCCCCTTTTACAGGGAAGGAAAACCCCAACCAGGGGGTTTTTTTTTTTGGTTTTAAAAGGGGAAATCGGGCCCCCGTTTTGGGGGACAAAAAAGAATTTGGGCACTCCCAAATTTCAAAAAAAAGAACTCCCCCAACCCCTTAAAAATTTAAAGCATTTTCCTCGTGTCCCAGCGGGGAAAGCATTTTGGGGGTTTTAAATGATTTGGCCCTTTTGGGTGCTTGGGAATTTTCCCCTTTTTTGGGTTCTGTGGAAGTGCTAAAAGGGGGGGAAACCGGAAAAACCAAACGGGCTAATTTTGGGGGCCCTTCCCCAAAAACCCCACGAAGGTGATGGGGGAAAAAAGGGGGCCCCAAATTTGGGTTTCTCAAATCCCCCAGTGTCTTTGTTTAAAAAAAGCGGGGGGTTTTTTTATGTTTTAAAGGGTTTAAACAAAAAGGAAAAAAATCTAAAAAAAGGGTTTTTGGAAAGGGCAGCTTTGGGTTTCCCCCAAAAAAATCTAAATGTTTTTTGGGCTTTTTTAAAAAAATTTTTAATAAAAAAAGGGAATTTTTTGGGTTTCAAAAAAAAAACTTAAAAAAAAAAAAGTGTTTTTTTTTAAAAAAGCTAAAAAAAAAGGCCTTTTCTTTAAAAAAAAAAAAGGAAGAAAATTTGGTTTTTTCATAAAAGGTGAACAAAAAAAAACCAAAAACGTTTACTTAAATAAAATTTTTTTGTTTATTTCTGGCGGGTTGTGGGTGGGGAAAAGCATTTTTAAATTTCCCTTTTATAAGGGGGGGGTGTAAAAAATGCTTTTTTGGAAAGGGGCCGGGCTTCAGCCCCCCTAAGGCATTTTTTTTTAAAATTTAAAATTGGGGGGAATAAAAAAATTTACCCCAAAAAAAAACCTTTGAAAGGCCTATTAGAAATTTTTAATTTCCCATTTTTTTGTACTTACCCCCAAAAAAAAAAAAATTTTTGGGGAATTTTAAAAAACGGGAAAACCCCCCCTTTAAAGGGGGCTGACCCTTTTTGGGGGGAATTTAAACCCTCCCAAAAGGCGGGGGGGGGGCCCATTTGGATCACTAAAAAAACTCTCGGGGTTTTGATTTGGGGGGGGACCGGACCGGGCCAACCAAGGGGGGCCCCCAAAAAGGGAAAAAAAAAACGCCCCCCTTTAAAAAAAAGGGGCCTTGGAAAAGGGGGAGGGTTCCCCGTTTTTGCAAAAAAAAAACCTCAGAAAACCAAAAAATTCCATTTTTTTCAAAGGGTTTGTTGGGGACACATGTTTTTAAAGGGAGGGGGCTTAAGAAGGCAAACCAAAAAAATTCTTTTTAAAAAAAACTTTTTTTTTACCTGTTTTTTTTTTAAAAAAAAAAATTTCTTTTTCAAAAACCCAAAAAATTTCCCCCCATGTGTTTTTTTTGGGCCCCTTGGGGAAATTTTTAAAAAAATTTGGCCAAGGGGCAAAGTGGTGCCCCCCGGTAAAAAACCCAAAAAGAAAAAACGGGTGATGAAAAAACCAATGTAGGGAGGGAAGGGGGGGGGGTTTTAGGGGATGTGGGGGGGGCTTCCAAAAGGGCCCCCAAAAAAAAAACCCCCTTTGTTTTGGGGGTAAATTAAAAATTTCCCAAAACTAGGGGGGGGTTTCCCCTTTTAAGATTTCTTCCCCCGCGGGAAAAAAAAAAAAACCCACAAAAGGAAAAAAAAATTTTTAAAAACCGGGGCCCTTTTTTTCCATTTATTTGTGATTTTTCCCAAAGGCCCAAGAAAAAAAAAAAAAAAAAAAAAAACCCCGGGCCCCCCCCAAAGAGGAAAAAACCCAGGGAGGCGGGGGGAAAAAAAAAAATATTAAAAAAAAAAAAAAATTTTTTTAAAAAACCCTTTTTCCAAGACAATTTTAAGGGGTAAATTAAAAAAAAACCCTTAGGAGAAACTAAAAAACTTTTTAGGGCTTTGGTTTTCTTTTTTGGGGCCCTTTTTTGGGAGGAGTTCCCTTTAAAAAACCCCCTTTTTCCCCCCCTTTTTTAAAAGGGTTTCCCCCTAAAACCCTTTCCCAAAAATAAACCACCAGAAAAATTCCCTAATTTCTCCCAAAAAACCCACCCTTTAGGGGCTTTAAAGGTAAAGGTTTCCCCCCGGGTGTTAAAAATTTCCCAATAAAAAAAATCCCCCCCAAAAACCCCCCTTCCTTTTTTTAAAATTTTCCCCACACCAAGTCTTAAACCCCTTTCCAAAAATTGGCAAACACCCTTTTTAAAAAGGGGAAAAAAGGGGGAAAAAAAAAGGGGGGCACGGGTTTTTTTTTAAAAAACCCCTTTTTTTCCTCCCCCTTTTCTTTGGGCATCTTAACCTCCATATTTCCCCCCAAAAGGTAAACCCCCCCTTTCTTTAACGAAAAAACCCCCCCCCCTTGAAAATTTTTGTTTGGGGAAAAAATCCCCTTTTTAAAAATTTTTCCATTGAAAAGGGGGGTCTTCTCCCCCTTTCCCTCCCAAAAACATTGTTTAATTTTTCCCCAAAAAAATTTTTTGAAAAAAAACATCCCCCGGGGGCCCCCTTCTTTTTCAAAAAAAAAATTTTTTGGGGGTTTTCCCCCCCTTGGGGGGGGGTTTTGTTTTTTTGGGGGGGGCGTTTAAACCCTTCTTAACCCGGGCGGGGGGGGGCCAATATAGTTTTAAACGGAAAACCTTCCCTAACCAGGAAAAAAGGGGGTAATTTTCCCGGGGGGGGGTTTTTGGGGGAAATTTTAATTCCTCCCCTTTTTTAAAAAAATAGAAACCCGGGGTGAAAAGATATTTTTTTGGGGGTTCACCCAAGGTAAAAAAACTTTTATTTTTAAAATTTTTTTTTCCCTAAAAAATTAAAAAATCATTCCCTTTTGTAAAAATTTTTTTTTTTTGGAAAAAAAGGGGGGGGGGGCCCCAAAATAATTTTTTTTTTTTGAAAAATTTAAAATTTTTAAAAAAATTTTTTTAAAAAAAAAATTTTTTAAAAAAAACTTTTTTTAGTTTTAAAAAAAAAAAACAAAAAATGAAAAAAGTAGTAAAAACATTTGTCTTTTTTCCCATTTATTTGTTTATAAGGCAAAGGGGCCAAAAAGCAATTAAAAATGGTTAAGCGGAATAATGGCCAAACATAAAGTTATTTCCAAAATTAACATTCTTTTTTTTGGGT
Source organism: Daubentonia madagascariensis (assembly GCA_023783475.1). Classification (NCBI taxonomy): domain Eukaryota; kingdom Metazoa; phylum Chordata; class Mammalia; order Primates; family Daubentoniidae; genus Daubentonia; species Daubentonia madagascariensis. The sequence goes on along the minus strand of JAKFHU010001723.1, from coordinate 697 downwards.
CATTTTTAAAACGGGAAAAAAACTAAATATAATTATTGAGTTTTATGTTTCCCCTTTTTCCACGAGCTAAAAAACATTTCCAAATGCCCCTTTAAAACTTCTTACAATGCCCTTTTTGGGAAAGAAAAATGATAGTGTTTTAAAACATGGGAAAACTTTTAAAGTTTAAAGGGAAAATAGGATAAAGTTTGATCATCAAAAAATCTAAAGAACCACACAGAAGGAACAGAAATGTCCAATTATTTTAAACTTTCTACCCAAAAAGAGGAGCTACCCAGGAGCCCAGAGGGTGGCCACCTGCAAACCCTGTGTTACAATTCCATTTTTAAAATAAATTAAAAAACATGAGCACCACAGAACAAAAAAAAAACCAAAAAAAATTAAAAAAAAGGGAAGGCTTTTTTCCCTATTCAGGGAACCCCGGGGGGGAATTTCAAAATAAAGTCTTAGCTATTATTGTTTAAAGCCCCCAAAAACAAAAAAAAAGAAAAAAATCAGTTTTTTCCCCAAGCACCCCCCAAACACAAAGCAATCCCTGAAAACCTAACTTGTGGGATGGGAGGAAGATAGCAAATAAAGAAATAACGATTAAAAGTCCCGCTAGGCTGATGGCATCCCTTTCCATAAAAATGTTAAACCATTCGGGGCCTTCCCCTAAATCTTCTTCCCTCAGGTGTCCCACGGGGGGAAAAGGGCG
>JAKFHU010001720.1:0-60031 GCA_023783475.1 Daubentonia madagascariensis | reverse complement strand
TTAGGCCTGAATTCAGTTAAAGTCACAGAAGGTGTTATCTTCCTGACAAATTGCTATTCTGTTACTTAGTCACCAGATTCAGCCAAGGATTCATTTGTCCCGTGATGAATGTGCAATGCTTGACAACTTAATGCAGTCTCAAAAAAAAAAAAAATGGGTGTGTGGGTGGGACTGGTGGTGGTAAAGTCTACACTGTGGAAAGTTTTCCTCTTTTTTTATTAGAAGCTTAAATTAGCCTCAGAGTTCCTCACATATTCAGTCACCTTCCAATAGGATCCTATCAGAGAGTAAAAGTAAAATTCCAGTGGCCTTCAAGGCCTGAGGTATCCTGGCCTCCACCTCCCTACCTGACATCAACTCCCACAACTCCCTCCCTTACTCACTGCATTCATGTTATACATGAAGCCTGCCACCCCTCATTAGTCTGAAAATGAGGATCCAATATCAAACTAACAAATCATAGACAGCTACGATTATCTCTGTACTGGAAAAAGTTATATCCAAATAATAGTCATTGAGCCTTGAAATGAAAATTAGGAGCACATTATCTGCAAAAATATTCAAAGTAACTATAAATACCAATGAGAAGATTAACTCAAATACACTTTTGCTGAAATTTATCATATTTATCCCAAAGTAAGATTTAATAAAAAGTAAAGGCCTCTTTAAAGAATTGAGAGGTCATAACAGTACATAATTTGAGATTGAAATATTTCTGTATCTTAAGTCATATTGACATGAATTAAAATAAAATTACACCACCTAAACTATGTAAAAAGCTACTGAAAGAAAGGCATTATGAGGTATAACAATACACTTCAGTTCATCTCTAACATCTGGACTTAACTGTCAAAATAACCCACATAAGGAAATCTTAATTTCAAAATACTCATTTCTGGTATGAACATTTCCATTTATCTCCTTCATCATGGTCTTAAAATGTAGCAACATGAAGATACTGAAATTGTATTTTCACAATATGTCTCCATTATTAAATTAGTCTATATTTATTGAATATTTGTAAAGTAACCTCTTAAAATCTCATAGGGTGACACAATGTCTTTACTCAAAATGAAGCATTTCTCAGCTCTAACTTTGATTAGCTGGAAACAAGGTATATTTGCAGGCTGATATTGCAAATACATTTATCATCTAGATATTTTTATATTCAACTAGATTCATGATTTGGTCATAACCAAATATTACTTTAAATTTTTTTCTAGAAGTTTGAAAAATATCTTTCTTGATACTTACTTCTCTTTCTGCTTTCCCTTTCTCATGTCGATACAGTCTTTCTTTTAGTTGATTAAATTCATTGATTGAGGAGTTCAATCTTTCTTCCAGCAGAAGATTTTGTATTCCACTCTCAGCTTGAAGGTTTTTCACGTTATCATAAAATGGATCTTGCATATTAATTAGTGCCATGTCCTCATTGTTAGCTTTGTTTTGATCATCATCCAGTTGCTGTCGAAGCAACATGTTTTCACTTTCTAGTTGACATAATTTCTTCTCTAGAGATTCCTCCTTTCTAGAGTATTTACTCACTTGATCTTGTTCATTCTGATACCTCTGTTTCATTTCCTTCATGTGACACTCCGTTTCACTTAGGTCTCTTTGTACACATTCTAAAACCAAAGACTTTTCCGCAAGAATTCGTCTTATGTGATGGAGTTCATTTTCTAGGTGATTGATTTTACTTTCGGCTTTAGAAAGGTTTTGAGAGAGAATCTCATTGTTTGCTTTCAATTAGAGACATAAAAATTCATTTTGTCCTTTAAATACAATGACTCATCTCTTGCTCTGTGCAAAGCAAATTCTAGGTCTCTTTTTGATGCCTTAGTTTGATCAAGATCATGTAGAGCAGCAGTCAGTCTAGAACAGTATGATTCAACTTCTGTTTGCAGTCTTTCCTTGTTTTGCTTTTCATTGTCCAGTTTAGTATTTAGCACTGCATTCTCAGATATCAGAACATTAAGCTGTCCCATATACTGAGATATTGTGTTTGTTAGTGTTTCCACAATCAGTTTTACGGTCATTTGAAGGTTCTCATACTTTTCTTTTACAATTTTAATGACCTTGGAATATTTCTCTTCCTTTTCATGGTCCTGAATTTTTATTAAGTCTGTTTTCATTCTTAGCACGGAAATGTCTTCCTGCAACATGCCATTTTTATGCAACAGATCTTTTTCGTAACTCTGAGACATCTAAGTAATACAAAGGAAACTCTTAGTTAGTACTCAACAAAATGACATATCATGATTTCCTCTGAAATTAAAGGAGAACCTGTCCATTTATACAATCAAAGGGTTGCAATAAGTGGATATCCAAGTAGAAAAAGAAATTGGATCAAAACCTCATACCTTATACAACATAAATTCCCAAAAGTTCAAAAAGTTATTTGAAGACAATGAATCCATGAAAGTAAAAGTGAAACCACCAGAGAATTTTTAAGAATCTCAGAATTGGAAAAGCCTTTTTCTCAATTACAATAGATTCAAAGGCATAAAATGAAAGAATTATAAATTTGACTACATTACAACACTGGGTTTATACAGTAATATCTAACCTATGCATTACCCCATAGTAAGAGCCTTAGCTCTGCATATATTCAGACACATAAAATTTCCTTACAGATATTCTACTTTTCTAACATTTTATATTCAGTTCTAAGAATTACACTGATTGATAAACAATATATCTAGGCATTGTACTACACCACTTCTGCATACATCAATGTACTCATTTAATTATCACAATTCTGAAAAGGAGAGGTTAAAAATGTAAGCAAGCTGTGGGATTTCCCCCAGGTCTGCTGACTCTACTTCTAGTGAGTTAGTTACTTTTGTTGTGTGAACATGTAAATACAAAGGAAGCCTTTTATTTCAAAACACCAATGGTAAATAAGATAAAATTTATAGAGCTCTTCTTAGAAAATCAGGAACTGCCATTGCAATAGCCCTTGTTTCCTCTTGATAATGTTTGAGACAGCCATCAATATGAATGGGGGAAAATACACTGAACAATTTTACTAGGAAAAAACACTTTTCAAGAAATTCTCACTAACTATATATTATGGCATATTATTGGTTGCAAAACCTCTTTGTACTGAAATAAGATACTACTTGGTACAAACTGTTACTCTTTTAAAAAGTGAGGAGAATGACATCCCAAATATGGTCTCTGAACTGGCTGCCCTTTACCTTCTTACCTATTGGTGGAAGTAATAAACTAACCTTTCCATTAACATATCAATGGGATAAAATCACTTTCCAAAACTAGAACATATATTGTTAGTAGCAAGGGCTGAGATTATGAAAAGATCATCTATTCCTATGGACAACATTAAAAGCCTCTCCTTTGGATGAGGCCATTGTGACTTTCACTACTTGACTGTTGCAGAGAAATGGAGTTGAATTGAAAACAATATTTTATCCAATGGGCCAAAAATGCCACACATAACACACAACACACACGGCTACAAATCCTCTATACTTTCTAAGATGCATATAGTTGGTTTTTTAAATATTAATATTTACATACAAATATTAATACATACACACACATATTTAAAATGACTAAAGAAAATACGTCAGAATTCATTTCCTTTAGAACCATTTCTGTCTCCTTTTCTTTGCAAGGGTAATTCACCAGAATCTCAGCTTGCAGTAGTCCAGCATTCTGTTCTTGATGAAGCTGCCTCCGAGTCTCATTGTACCTTTGTACAAGCTAGAGATACATTAAGGTTTTGGTCTAATAGCATCAGGAAAAAAACAGTCTAAAACTTTAAGAGCATAACCTTTAATAAAACTGTTAAAAGGAAGTAGCCAATTGAAACACAAGGACCTTTACCTCTCAAGAATTACTCAAATTTAATTGAATAAATGACAGGTAAATTCATCAAAGAGCAATAGTTTTTAAATAAAGGTAGATATAGTATTGTGAAAACAATCTTTACAAAACATTAAACTAGTTTCATTATAGTTTCAAAGCTGTTTAGACTGTATTGTATAATAATATGAAAATGCCTAAATTAACATTTTTGTTAGTGAGTAAACTCAACTTACCCTCCATTTCTTCATGCACAAAACTTATCCTAAGCATCTATTAGATACCAACATTTATAATAAATAATTTTAGCTAAAAATGTCATAGTTTTTTTTTAAGATAGCTTTTTTGTTTTAAACCTAAATAATATATATTTAATCAAATGGATGCTAGAAGTAATATTGATGACATAAAGTTAAAAATATATGGTTTTTTATCAAAGATCAATTTACCTCAGACAAATAATTTCTTAATATACTCGTTTCTGTATTTAGTGTTTTCAGACTCTGTTCAAGTTGTTCCTTCACTTCAACTTCTTTTTTATATTCCTCTTCTTTGCTCCTTAATTCTTCCCACGTGTTCTCATACAACCTGTTCGCATTTCCCTCTTCTCTCCTTCTTCTTTTAAGGTCAATCTGCAGTTAAATATGCTTATCTTTTAAAATTTGTTTGGTTAGAAAATAAAAGGTTCATTGTATGATCTGCCTCTTCATATGTTGCTCTATTATCCTAATAAAATTTCTATGTTCTTGAATATTTTTTTCTAGTTCTCATGTTTTTAATTTCTCACTTCAATCTCTTCCAAAAAACTTGAAAGGTAGTGATGAAAGGACCATCTGCTAATTGGTAAGTTTCTGTTACTAGTAACTCTGGCAAATATTATGGAAAAGAATATTGGAAATGATTCAGTAAAGTTACAAGTTAAAAATTACCTTTTTTTCACACAATCAAATTACCCCTCACTTAGCACAGATCATTTAGAGTTAACTAATTAGAAAAAAGTTACTGTTTATAAACAAGTTTATACATTCAATAGAAATAAATTTTCATCTTCATGAGATATTGCAGGTATCCCTAACTATAATTTACAGTGTAAGATCCACCTTCAGGTGTATTTCACACATGTATCTACAGATTACTATAATCCAAGACTAGCCTGAGGAGTCTAATATCTGTTACCCCACAGCCTTCACATTTGGGGGTTTTTTTTGGTAATTTAATCTTGTTCATTATCTGAAACTATCTTGTTCATTATTATATATTTTATAAATAATTTAAAAGCCCTTTTGGAACAAGACAGGATGTAATATTTAATTAAACAATATAGGATAATATGCATTTTCAACATAGAACTTTGAATTAATTTTATCTGTGTATGAGAGAGAGAGATGTTGAAGAAAAACAGTAATCACTTTCCATGTTACTTTTGTTCCATGCATATTCAGAATAAAACTGTATAAAAATTTTTAAAAAATGATTCTGGGTTGAGAAAAATGGCCATTTCACAGTCTGTTGAATTGTAAATTAACATAAACTTTCTTTAAAAAAAATATAAATATTGACAAAGATCTTTTTAAAAAGTTCCTATCCTTTAACCAAAAAATTCTATATTGAAGAATTTATTCAAAGTAAAGAATTAGAAATGTAGGGAAAGATTTATATCAAAGCTCTGCTTTGTAGCATTCATTATATAAAAAAAATTTTAACCCAAAATATAATTTCTTGAATAATGAGATTTCCATATGGTGGACTTCTATATAGCCATTAAAATTAGGACTTAGAAGAATATACATTTAATTATTAGTAGACATATTCACAGTTAAGAACTTATTGTATTATTCTGAAGAATTTCACACTCTACAACACCAAAAATTTTACCCCTGTTAAACCCCAGAAGGTCAGTCAGAAATTACTCAAATTCTTCTACATATCTTTGCTATACAGTAAACAGTACAAACATTCTTTAAAACTAGGATGTCATACCTCAAACTACAGAGTTCATGTTCCCACACAACTTTCTGAAGCTCTAACTGTGATTTTATTTCTTTAGTTTCACAGAGCTCCTCTTGTAGTACTCTAACCATGTTTTCCATTTCTTCAGTTTTTACTGTAGGTCTTTCACAGTGATTGTTTTTAAGTTCTATTTCTCTAGCACATGAAAGAACTGCATCTTGCATTTTCAATAGGCTGACAGAATCTGTATTAGGGAGATAACAAGACAGACATAAAATATATGAGTGCTTTCTTGGATATAAAGGACTGTTCATTTAACATTCACTCATTCATACACTGAACAAATACATATTGAGTGCCTACAACTGGAAGACATTATACCCAGCTCTGCAGATAAAACAGACAAGACATCTGTTCTTATTTAAATGCTTAAAATGTGGTGAAGGACAAAGACAAAATAAGTGACAATTATAAATTCAGATAGAAGCTGTAAGAAAACTGAGTTCCATGCTCACATAAGAAAAACTGATCTACACTGGGCCCAGGGAAGCTTTCTCTGAGAAAGAGGTGGCTACACTGAGAAAGGAAGGATGGAAAGGAAGCAATCAGAAAGGGAGAAGGAAGCATTCCAGCCAGTCTGTGGACTGTGCTGAAGCTCTGCTGCAGTTTGTTTCCAGCCAAGTTGGAGTAACAAGTGCTGATTATTACCTGAAACAACCAAAGCAAAACAGATAAGGCACATTAAACAATGATTTTCAAGACAGTGGACTTCAGGTAATGGAGACCAACATCCCTGAAAGAAAGGAAACAAGTGAAGTGAGCCTTAGGAATGGCCCAACTCCCTGCCTTGACACACCTTGCGGGCCATGACCCAGGGAGAAAAACCTGAGGTAGAGTCTCCCAGACTCCCTCAGTTGAGGTGATGAAGCCGAGAATCTGGTAAAACCAAGACAGACAGAGATCACAGGACAGAACACTGGAGAGGAGAGAGCAGCACAGGGAGAGAGTGCTGGAGAAATGCAGAGATCCCGTGTTGAGTACTTAGCACAGTAATGAACAGTACATGTGTGCTAGGAAACTACCTAAGACCAAGCACGAAAAAAACAACTAAAAGAAATAGAGGAAACCATGCCTGGTGTCTACACAGTGCCAAGAAGAATGTCCATTCCCATGAGCCAGGCTGGAAAAAATCATACTTCACATGAGAATGAAGAATCAGAAAAGTCCCATTTCAGGAGTGGGGAATTAGCTCAAATCATAAAAGCATGTCCAGAAAGGATCAAGCTGTTTATAAGTAACTCATCTGTATCCCAAAATAAAGCTCAAGACAATAAGTAGAGGCATGGAAGATTTTTTTAAAAAAGAAATTGTACTTGTAGAGATGCAAATTACAATGTCAGAGAAGAAAACTACACTGAATGGAAATAAACACAGATTAGACATCACAAAAGAAAAGATTCATAAATCTGAAGCATCAGTTTACTATAAGAAAACTTCAAGCAGGAATAAAAATAGTCCCCAAAGAGGAGGAAGAGAGACAGTGAGAAAAAAAGAAAAGAAAAGAAAAGAAAAAATGGCCAAATCCATTCTAACCTTAATGAAAACTATAATCCCACAGATCCAGGAAGAATCTGGCTGGGGGAGAAGGAATGAAAGTATATTATTATAATTTTCTTATACCATATATGATGTGGTATACTATTACTTGAAGGTAGACTGTGTAAAGTCAAAAACATATATTATAAATCCTAAAGCAACCACCAAAATAGCAAAACAAAGAGAATAGCTAATAAGCAAAAAAAGAAAAACAAAAAAAAAAACCCAGATAAACCTAAATCACAAAAATTATTTGACTAATGTCAAAGAAAGCAGAAAAAGAAGAAAGAGAAATTAAGGAACACCTTGGAATAGGAGAAATCAAACAGCAAGATGTCAGACAAACCCAACTATATCAATAATCACGTTACAAATAAAACTGGACTAAGAACCTTAATTAAAAGGAAGATTGTCACACTGGATAATGAAGCAAGGCCCAACTACATGCTTCCTATAAGAAATGTACTTTAAATGTAAAAGCATAAATTAGTTAAAAGGGTGTGAAAATATGTACCATGCTCACAATTGAAAAAAAAGGCTGAGCAGGAATGGCATATTAATACCAAAGTAGATTTTATAGCAAAAAATATTACCAGAAATATATTAGGCCATTTCATAATAATAAAGGGTTCAATTAATCAAGAAGACATTACCGTCCTAAAGGTTTGTTATGCACCTAATGACATAACCACTTCAAAATATATGAGGCAGAATTGTTGTAACTACAAAAATAAATAAGACAATTCACAAATGCACACTGAGATTTCAATACCCCTTACTAAATAAGTGATAGAACAAGGAAACAGAAAATCAACAAAAATAGAGTACTTGAACTATCCCATTCTTCTCAAGTACCCATGAACATGTTCAAAAATAGACCACATTCTAGGCTATTTAATAAATCTCAAGAAAATAATTAATAAAAAGCATTTAAGTCATGCAATATTGTTCCCTGACCACAAAGCAATCAAATTAAAAATCAATACCAAAAATATCTTTGGAAAAAACTCAAATGTGTGGAAGCTAAGTAACACATATCTAAATAACCCTGGATCAAAGAGGTAATGAAAAGAGAAATCAGAAAGCATTTTGAACCATATGGAAATGAAAATACAACATATCAGTATTTGTGGAATGCAGCTACAACAGTACTTTAATAAAAAACTTTAGGATTGATTGTCTATATTAGAAGAGTCTCTAATCAATGACCTTGACTTCTATCTTAAGAAACTAGAAAAAAAGAAGAGCAAATTAAACCCAAAGCAAGAGAAGAAAAAAAAAATAATAAACCTCTGCTATGGTCGATATGTCTCCCCTCAAATTCATAGGTTGAAACCTTATCAGAGGTGATGGGATTAGGAGGTGGGCTATTGTGGAGGTGATTAGGTCATAGGGGCCAAGCCATCATGGATGGGATTAGTGCCCTTATACAAGAGACCCCAGAGAGCTCTTTGCCACTTCTGCCATGTGAGGACACAGGGGAAAAGAAGGCATATATGAACCAGGACATTGACCCTCACCTGACACCAAATGTGCCAGCATCTTGGTCTTGAACTTGACAGCCTCCAATACTACAAGGAATCAATTTCTGTAGTTATAAGCTACCCAGTATAGTATTTTTTATGTGGGACAACAGAACTATGAAATCAAAGATAAAACCAATAAATCAGGAAAACAATAGGGAAAATCAGTAAAACCAAGCCACATTTTATCAGTTAAAGTGACAAAATTCTATCTAGCCAGGATGACCAGGAAAAAGAGAAGATATGAAATTACTAATTTTGGAAATGAGTAGAGTGACAGTGTTTACAGACTCTACAGATACTAAAATAATAACAAGTTAATATTATGAACATTATGTGAATAAACAAGACAACTTAGATAAAATGGAAAAATTCCTTGAAAAGGAAAATTACCAAACCTTAATCATGAAGGAATAGATAACCTGAATTGCCATCTCTTTAGAAAAGACAATAAAGTTGTGGGTGAAAACATTCCTACAAAAAAAACTCCATGCCCAGGTATTTATGCTGGTAAATTCAACCAAACAGTTTAAAAAGAAATAATATAATTCTACAAAAACAATTCCAAAAAAGTAAAGAGGAGGAGTTTATCCCAACTCATTCTATAATACTACCGTTACCATGAACCACAACCAGACAAAAAATTTCAAAAAATAAAAAAATTTTAAAAAATCTCCTTCATGAGCAAGGATGTAAAAAGTCAGCCAATTTTTGAAGCAATCAAGATATCCTCCAATAGGTGGATGAATAAATAAACTCTGGTACAGCCATACAATGGAATATAATTCAGTGCTAAAAATAAATGAGCTATAAAGCCATGAAAAGACATGAACATCTCTTAACTGCTTTTCCCAAGTGAGAGAAGCCAGTCTCAAAAGGCTACTTACTGTATGATTCCAACTCTATGACATTATGGAAAAAGGCAACACTATGGATACAGTAAAAAGATCAGAGGTTGGGGAGGGAAGGAAAGGATAAATAGGCAGAGCACACAGGATTTCGAGGGCAGTGGAAATACTCTATATGATACTATAAAGATGGATACATGTCTTTATTCCCTTTGTCCAAACCCATAGACTGTAGAACAGCAAGAGTGAACCTTAATGTAAACTATGTACTTTGAGTGATTAAGATGTGTCATGTCAATGTAGGTTCATTGATCATTAAGAACTATACATTCTGAAGACATGTTGATAATGGAGGAGGCTATGCATGTGTGGGGGTAACAGGGTAAACAGAAAATCTCTGTACCTTCTTCTCAATTTTGCTGTAAACTTACAACTGCTCCAAAAAAAATCAAGTCTTAAAAAAAATCCTAAACAAAACTTTAGCAAATCAAATCCAGTGATATAGTAAAAGAATAATATAATTATAAACAAATGGGGTTTATCCCAGAAATGCAAGGTTGGACTCACATTCAAAAATCACTATTATTCACCACATTAACAAAATAAATGAACCATATGATCACTTCTGTAGATGGAGGCATTTGATAAAATTCAACACTCATTTCTGATTAAAAAAAAAAAAAAGACCTCCCAGCAAACTAAAAATACAAGGGAACTTCTTCATCATGATAAAGGCAACTTTGATAGACCTATGGCTAACATGTGTCATGATGAAAAACCAAGTCTATCCCCAGAAGATCAGGAACAATACAAGAACGTCTTCTCTCACTACTTTGATTCAACATCAAAGATGAAACCAATAAAACAGAAAAACAATATGCTAACAAGTGCCACCTGGCAAGAGAAAGAAATAAAAGCCATTCAGGCTGGAAGGAAGAAATCAAACTGTCTTTATTCACAAACATAATGACATGATGGGGTAGACAAGCTTCTTGTTTTTGTAAATAAAGTTTTATTGGAACATAGCTATGTTCATTAATTTATGCATTGTCTGTGGCTGCTCTCAGACTACAATGGCAGAATTGATTAGCTGCAGCAGAAACTACTTTCCTACAAGTTCAAAATATTTACTAACTTCAGCAAGATAGTTTGAGAAAGAAGAGGTTTGACAACCTTAGGTTGATGTAGAAAATCTGACTGAATCCACCAATAGAGCTACTAGAATTAATAAGTGGACTTATCAAGGTTGGGGAATGTAAAATCAACACACAAAAATCAACTATATGTCTATATACTAGCAATAAATAATCAAATTGAAATTTTCAAAATACAACTTCATCAAACAATGAAATACAGATAAATCTGGTAAAATAAGGAAAACCTATACATGAAAAACTACAAAATATCACTGAGAAAATTAAGTAAAACTTAATTCAATGAAAAGATACATTTGGTTCAGGAGGAGAAAGATTCACTATTACTAAAATGTCAGTTCTCCCAAAATTAGGACAGCACATCAAGATGGCCAACTAGAGACACAGCTTGTTAAACTGTCCCTGCTGCAGAGCAGAAGGTTGGACTGAGGAGAGCAGAGAACAATTACGGCTCAGGAGTGGACCACGGCAAGAGACAGCAGAGGAGTCCAAGGACCCCACCAAGATGAGCTGCGAAGCTGAGGGAGAGGAGGCTAGAGAAGAGAAACCAGCAGTGCAGACCAAATCCAGGAAGGCCTGGAGCCCAGGAAAAGGGTAAGGGGACTCCCCTCCCCCACCTGGGTGCCTCTAGCCAGCAGCAGGACACAAGGCTCTTATCCCACAGGGGAGTGCCATGAGGGACCAGATAGATGGCATTCTTGCACCTGGATGCCTCCTCGGGTACACTCCCTCCATTTCTGGCATCCCAGAAAGTAATTTTGGCTCAAGCTGGCTTGTAGCCACATCCCCTCCCCACCACAGCAACTGCAAATGTGCTCTGTACTGAGAGGCCTGGTTCTTGGTGGCAAGGGTGCATTCCCAGCCAAGGCTGCGATCAGAGAGGAGAGCTGCTATTGCAGTGCTTCATGGGATCACCCGCTGGTGGCTTGGACAGGCAGCCAGGCAGTACCTTGTGCCCTCTGGACACAAGAGCAGTGCAGGGAGACCATGGCCCCTCCCCCCATAGTGACCATGAGAATGCTCTGTGCTGAGAGGCCTATTTCTCAGTGGTGGGGGTGCATTCCTGGCTGAGCCCACAGGACAGCTTTAGTCTGTGATCTTCCTGTCCACAAGCATTTGGCAGGATCACCCGCTGGTGGCTCAGATAGGTGGGCTGAATGTGGAGCTCCTGGTTTGTGAGAGTGGTATGGGGAGACACAGGGGAGAGGTTGCGGTTCCAGGCTCGGGTGGCAAGAGAGCCCTCAAGGCCATATCCAATGGAAGAGTGTGGAGGGAGCGGGGAACTGTGAGCAGGCCCCATACCACACCCCCACTGGTGAACTGCCATATTGGAGAAGGCTGTGACACTCAGACTAAATTCACTTAGCCCCTTGGTTCCCATGGCCACCAAATGCCAATGGAACCCAGGCTGAAGCAGTGTAGTAGTTCTTCCCACCACTCACTACAACAGGGAATGCAGCTTCATTCAAGAGACATGTGAGTTGCCATTTCTCCCCCAGTGGAAGTGTGCCCCTGGCAGAGACCTCTGCAGATACAGAGGCCTACCTCCCTCATTTGCAGTCTAGTGGTAGAAACCAGAAGGGATTGGGGCCCCATTCGCGGTCTTCTGAAACAAAACAATGCCCAGCCTAGAATTTTATATCCTACAAAACCAAGCTTCTTATGTGAGGGAAAAATTAAAGACCTTCTCAGACAAGCAAAACTGAAAGAATTTGTCAAGACCAGACATACCCTGCAGGAAATACTCAGATCTGCATTATACATGGATAAGCGTCATAGATCCCATCAGTGTAAAATCACCCAAAATGTAAAGGTCAGAGCCCAGACACCACAATGGTTCAAGAAGTTTAAAAAAACAGCAATAAAATTCTACTCAACAAGAAGAACAGAAAGCCACCCCACTTATCAATTCTTTCAATAAATGTGAGTGGCTTGAACTCCCCACTGAAGAGACATAGGGTAGCTGAATAAATAAGAAAACACAAACCAAGTATCTGCTGCCTTCAGGAAATGCATCTAACCCACAAGGACTTATTCAGACTCAAGGGGAAGGAATGGAAAACAATATTCCATGCAAATGGAAACCAAAAGGCAGCTGGTGAAGCAGTTCTCATATCACATAACATAGGCTTCAAGTCAAAAAAAGTAAAGAGAGACAGAGACGGTCATTATATAATGGTAAAGGGAGCAATTCAACAAGACATAAAATCCTAAATATTTACACACCTAACAGGTGTGCACAGATTCATGGAGCAAATCCTACTCGATCTAAAAAAAAATGATAAACAGCAGCACCATAGTAGTCAGGAACTTTAACATGCAACTGACAGAATGGAACAGATCCTCCAAACATAAAATAAACCAAGAAACAATGGACTGAAACACAACTCTAGAACAATGGGCCTAACAGACATTTATAGAACATTCTACCCCAAAACCACTGAATATATGTTCTTCTCACCAGCTCATGGAACATTCTTGATTGATAATATCCTAGGACACAAAACATGTCTCAACAAATTGTACAAAATAGACATTATACCATGCAACCTCTCAGACCAGAATGGAATAAAATTAGAAATCAACTACAAGAGAAACACTCCTCTTTACACAAAGTGTGGAAACTAAACCTATTACTGAATGATAATCAGGTCAAGGAGGAAATTAAGATACAAATCAAAAGATTTTTCAAACTAAATGATGAAGGGGACATAAGTTATCAAAATCTGTGGGAAACAGCTAAAGAAGCCTTGAGAGGAAAATTCATAGCCATAAATGCCTACATCCAAAACAAGAAAGAACACAAATCAACAATCTAAACAGCATCTCAAGAATGGAAAGGATACTAAACCAATTACAAACCCAGAAGAAGAAAAGAAATAACCAAGATCAGAGCAGAACTAAATGACATTGATAACAAAAGAACTGTACAGAAGAGTAATGAAACAAAAGTTGGTTCCTTGAAAAGATAAGCAAAATCAACAGGCCTCTTGCCAGACTAACCAGAAGCAGAAAAGAAAGGACTCTAATGAGCTCAATCAGAAATGAAAAAGGAAAAATCACAACTGATACCACAGAAATACAAAATATCATCTCTGAATAGTATAAAAATCTTTATGCTCATAAACTTGAAACCGTGGAGGCCAATGGACAAATTCCTGGACACACACAACCTCCCTAGGCTCAATCAGGAAGAAATATTTAATAGAAAACATGAACAGACCTATATCACTATGAAATTGAAGCAGCAATAAAAAATCTTCCCAAAAAAAAAAAAAAAAGAACCCTGAACCCAATGGTTTCACACCCAAATTTTACCAGACCTATAAAGAAGAACTAGGACCTATAATGCAAAAATTATTAAATAACATCGAGAAGGAAGGAACTCCCCCCAGTTCATCCACAAAGCCAATATCACCTTAATACTAAAGCCAGGAAAGGACACAACCAAAAAAGAAAACTACAGACCAATATCCCTTATAAGTATAAATGCAAAAATTCTCAATAAAATCCTAACAAACGAATTCAGCTGCACATTAAAAATTTAATCCACCACAACCATGGGGGCTTTATCCCAGAGAGGCAAGGATGATTTAACATATGCAAATCTATAAAATAATTCACCACATCAAAATATGACCTTCTCAATAGACGCAGAAAAAGCATTTGACAAAATTCAGCACCACTTTATGCTAAGAATGCTTAACAAAGTAGGCATAGAAGGGACTTATTTCAAAATTATAAAATCCATATACTACAAACCCACAGCCAACATCACACTGAATGGGGAAATATTGAAAGCTTCCCACTTAGAACTGGAACCAGACAAGGTTGCCCACTATCACCACTTCTATTCAACATAGTGCTGGAAGTCCTAGCCAGAGCAATCAGACAAGAGATGGAAATAAAGAGTATACAAATGGGGGCAGAAGAGGTCAAACTATTTCTCTTTGCTGATGACATGATCTTATATCTAGAAAACCCCAAAGATTCTGCCAAGGACTCCTGGAATTAATAAATAAATTCCGCAAAGTCTAAGGTTACAAAATCAATGTACACAAATCAGTGGCATTCATATGCACCAACAATAGTCAGGCTGAGAATCAAATCAAAGACTCAATACCTTTCACAATAGCTACCAAAAAAAAAAGCCTAGGAGTATATTTAACTAAGGAGGTGAAAGACTTCTACAGAGAGAACTACAAAGCTCTGTGGAAGGAAAATGCAGAGGATGTAAACAGATAAAAAAAAAATCATACTCATAGATTGGCAGAATCGGCATTTTTAAAATGTCTATACTACCCAAAAGTGATCTACAGATTGAATGAAATCTCTATTAAAATACCAACATCATTTTTCACAGATCCAGAAAAAATAATTCTATGCTTCGTATGGAACCAGAGAATACCTTGTATAGCCAGAGCAACCTTAAGTATTAAGAACAAATTGGGAGGCATCACTTTATGAGACTTTAAGCTATACTACAAGGCAATAGCAAACAAAACAGCATGGTACTAGAACAAAAACAGAGACAAAGACTTATGGATCAGAACACAGAACTGAGATATAAAACCATCCACATATTGCCATCTGATTTTTAACAAAGCAGACAAAAACATGCACTGGGGAAAAGAATCCCTGTTCAGTAAATGGTGCTAGGAAAATTGGATAGCCACATGTAGAAGACTGGAACAGAATACTCACCTCTCACTACTCACAAAAATCAATTCACAGTGGATAACAGACTCAAACCTAAGACATGAACCTATAAGAATTCTATAAGAACATGTTGGAAAAACTCTTATAGATATTGGCATAGGCAAAGAATTCATGAAGAAGACCACAAAGGCAATCACAGCAACAACAACAATTAACAAATGTGACTTGATTAAATTAGAAAGCTTCTGTACAGCCAAGAAACAATTGACAGACTGAACAGTCAACCTACAGAATGGGAGAAAATATCTGCATGCTCTACATCCAATAAAGGATCAATAACCAGAATCTACAAAGAACTCAAACAAATCAACAAGAAAAAAGCAAAAAACCCCATTAAAAAGTGGGAAAAATGCATGAAACAGAAACTTTTCAAAAGACGATAGACTAATGGCCAATAAACATATCAACAAATGCTCAACATCTCTAATCATCAGGGAAATGCAAATCAAAACCACCATGAGATACCACCTAACTCCAATGAGAATGGCATTTATCAAAAAGCCCCAAAACAACAGATGCTGGCATGGATGGGGAGAGAAAGGAAAACATATGCTGCAGGTGGGACTGCAAACTAGTACAACCTCTATGGAAAATAGTATGGAGATACCTCAAAGAACTAAAAGGAGACCTATCGTTTGATCCAGCAATACCACTATTGGGTATTTACCTAAAGGAAAAGAAATCATTTAATCAAAAAGACACATGCACTCGAATGTTTACTGCAACACAATTCACAATCACAAAGATGTGGAATCAACCCAAGTGCCCACTAATATATGAGTGAATTAATAAAATATGGTATATGTATACTATGGAACACTACTCAGCCATAAAAATACAGTGAACCGATAACTTTTGTAACAACTTGGGTGGAACTGGAGACCATTCTTCTTAGTGAAGTATTGCAAGAATGGAAAACAAATACCACATGTACTCACTATTAAACTGGAACTATTGATCGACTCCCATGCGCACATATAGCAGTAAAACATAATGGAAAACAAATGTGTGTTACAGGGGTGTGGGGGACAGGTAAATTCACCCCTAATGGGTACAATGCCTTATCTGGGAGATGGGTACACTTATAAATTTGACTCAAACTTCACAAAAGCCAATCACATAACCAAAACAATTGCACCCCACAATATTCTGAAATTTTAAAAAAAATTCTCTGCAAATTAGTCTACTGATTCAACACAATCCCCATATAATTCTCAGCAGACAAGCAGGCTTTTTTTTCATTGACAAGAAGATTCTGAAACTAATGTGGAAATGCAGAAGAATAGCCAAAATAACCCTAAAAAAAGAACAAATTGCAGGCTGAATTCAAGAGTTATTATAAATCTATAGTAAGCAAAACAGCATGATACTGGTACAGGTTGAGTATCCTCAATCCAAAATACTTGTGACCAGAAGTGTTTTTGATATGAGATTTCATTGGATTTTGGAATATTTGCATATACATAATGAGATGTTTTGTGGAAGGAATGCAAATCTAAACATAAAATATAAATAAACATAAAATACACTTTGCTTTCATAAACATCTTACACACTTAGCCTGAAGGTAATTTTATACAATACTATCAATATTTCTGTACATGAAATAAAGTTTGTGTACATGAGGCCAGGTGTGGAATTTTCCACTAGTGACATCACATTAGCATTCAAAAGACAAACTAACTTTTTCAATGCCAAAAATTTGAAAAGACAGTTCACAGGGAAGATACACAGTTGGCAAACAAGCACATGGAAAGATGCTCAATGTTATTAGTCATTAGGATAATGCACATGAAAAACATAATTATATGCATAATACACACCCCTCAGAATGGATAAAAATAAAAAATTTTATAAAAAGGCAATACATGGTGTTTCTGACAATACAGAACAACTGGAATTGACAGATACTGCTGATGGGAATGGTATTTTTTGGAAATATTTTGAAAAACAATTTAGTAGTTTCTTAAGGGAATACAAAGCGGCATGAGGAGACTTTTGTGGGTGATGGATGTTAACCATCTTGACAATGGTGATGGTTTCACATGTGTACATATACGTCAAAACTAATCAAACTGTACATTTTATATATGTAAATATATACAGTTCATATATATATATCAATTTTAGCTCGTGAAAGCTATGGATTATGGGGACAAGCATCTAAGACAGTGGCTGCGACAGAGAGGGGAGGAAGGGTATGAAACGATGCAGGGCGACGCCACAGGACTGAGATCTCCAACCTGACAGCAATGAGGAGTGGCAGCTGGGTTTAAGCAAGGGAGAACCACGATCAGGTAAGAATTTCTCAAATGTGTAATTATCGCTGCAGAGTAGACCACAGTTTTGGCAGCTAGGGTAGAAGGGAAAACAGCTCTACGTTTATTCCAGTCTTCCAGGTGGGAGACAATGGTAACCTGCCCTTAGGTATAGGCATAGGGGAGAAGCAGAGTCAACAGAAAGACCGGGAGTGCCACTCACACCGAGACAAGCACAGTGGAATTATCACAACCCTTTGGCTGAGAGTGTGTAATACACACTAGTCCTCATTCTATTGTAACATAAATCATATTTCTGAGATGAACATCACTACAACACATCGGTGTTCTGTGGTGCAGTGCTCAGCAATGTGTGCAGACATTACTGTAGGACACATAAAAAGGCCTTATATTTATACAATGGTCCTACCTTTACAATCCATTCCAAGTTGATGAATGAGTGACATAAAATGCTTATAATGAGAGTAAGGCAGCTCACAATCCTCTGGGTCTGTTTCAGATGACCAAGTTAAGTCATCATGGTCACCCATACAATGTAATTGGCGTTTGACCTATAAAATAAATAACACTGCTTCAAAATGTCCCCAAAATATTTATAGCATATACCTAATGTACAGAAGTGCTAGTTATGAATCTTTTGTATGAGCAAAAACACAGGTACTCCTTAAAAGAAGTGATTTTTGTTCAAAGGACACCTTTATCAATGGCTACTGCTTCTTAATCACTTTTTCAAAGTAAATGTCTTTACAACAAAAGATTCTCTACTTTTTCACTTTCCATTGTATAGTGTATTTTCTAACACTAACATTTTTGATAACTTATTTTGTACAATACCTTGTGGTTTTCTTTAGATATTTTCTTTACAGGCCTAAAAAAAAAAGCAAACAATTTCTTTCAGGTATATAGTAAATATGAGAAATACAAAGAATAGCTAAAACTTTTTTATATATAAAATATCTACATTTGTAATTCGTTTCTCCTATTCATAAAGTTTACAGGTAATTATTTTTACAGAAATACAGTAATAATGAAATACAGTAATTTTCTACAAGGAGGCTTAAACCTATACACTGAAAGAGTAATATTAAAAGTTAAAGAAAATATATTAATAATGTCATCAGAAAGAATTAAATTTAGACCAAGTTTTCTAACAGTCAAAAGAAAAGGAAAAACATGTTACCTGCTATATTTAATATAAAGAAATATACCAAGGTATTTTCATTATTGTTATTATCCTTTTCAATGCAAATACGCTTTAAGTGGCACTAAAACCTATTTGGAAACTATTACTTACATCTTTATATGAGGGAAACCCTCTTCTAATGGTGGTATTAGTTTGTTTATTCAGGACTTACCATGCAGTTACTATGCATTATTTTAAGCACTATCCATGTGGTAAACTCATTTTAGCTCTCACAACAACTCTGTGAGGTAGGTAACACATTAGGTATTTCATAAAGAAAGAAACTCAGGAAGTCCACAGAACTTGCTCAAGCCCACACAGCTGATCAGTAGCAGACCCAGCATTCAAATCTAAGAAAGTTCTAGTTCCAAAGCATGTGTTTACCACATTCTGTGAATATAATGCTTATTTTCAAATGTTTTCAAGTGTGACATAGCATATAAAACCATATTATCATTCCATTTCTGGCTATGATCATACACAAGAATTTCTGAATCTTGCAAATGTTTTCTTAATATAAAAAAGATTTTATACCCAGGCTACTTTGGAAAACTACTTTAAATAAACTAAAAATGTATTTTTTCTAAAGAAATTCAGCAACAGGCATTCATTCACCTATTCAACTGTTCATTCATGCATTCAAGAGATACTTATTGAGCACACAACACATGTCAATGACACCACTCTTGGTACAAGGAATTTTTTTTTATACTTTAGAACTTCTATCTGTGGTAGATAATCAATTGTTTGATTTTTTATTGTACATAAAGAAAACCCTCCCATTTTTCCCAGAATCTAAATAATTATAAAGTTGCCACATACACCTGATACTTCAGAGTACCTTAACCAAATCATAGATATTCCTGATGCTACTGGCAGAGATACTGTAATATATGCAGTCAAAAAGAACTGTTTAAACTCTATGGCCTAACTGTTTTGTGTGTTGATTAGTACAGAAATTTTTTTTAATTCTATGTATGATAGTTTAACTTTTAGGTCATCATTCACATATTTCATTAAATTAGACTATTTCATTTCTGAACCAATTCTGAAGGAATAACATCCTACCATAAAATTATACATGAATAGAAGTTCTAAGGACAATTAGCTTACTATAAATGTTTAAAACATAATATACCAAGCTCTTTAATGCTTAAACATGTAACAAAATTAAATTTCACATATATGTCCCTCTCCACTGGATCATGTCCAACAAACAACTCTCTAAAAGATTCTATTTTAAAATAAAGAAAGAAAACTCCCTTGAACCCCACATTCTTTTTCAGTTATAACCCATTTCTCCATTGTCTTTCCCAGGAAAATGTCATTCAATTGATTTACAGAATCAATGCAGTCCCTATCAAAATACCAACATCATTTTTTGCCGATCTAGGAAAAATAATTCTACGCTTCATGTGGAACCAGAGAAGACCCCGTCTAGCAAAAGCAATCTTAAGCAAAAAGAACAAATTGGGAGGCATCTATCTACCAGACTTCAAACTATACTACAAGGCTATAGTAACCAAAACTGCATGGTATTGGCACAAGAACAGAGACGTAGACCAATGGAACAGGACTGAGAACCCAAATATAAAGCCCACCTCGTACAGTCACCTGATCTTTGACAAATTCCAGAAAAACCTACACTGGGGAAAAGATCCCCTATTCAACAAATGGTGCTGGGAAAACTGGATGGCCATATGTAGAAGACTGAAACTGGACCCACACCTCTCACCTCTCACAAAAATCAACTCACAATGGATAACAGATCTAAACCTAAGACATGAAACCACAAGAATTCTTGAAGAAAACGTTGGAAAAACTCTTATGGACATTGGCCTAGGCAAAGAATTTATGAAGAAGACCCCTAAAGCAATCACAGCAGCAACAAAAATAAATACATAGGACCTGATCAAATTAAAAAGCTTCTGCACAGCCAAGGAAACTATCACTAGAGTGAACAGACAACCTACAGAATGGGAGAAAATATTTGCATGCTACACCTCTGATAAAGGGCTGATAACCACAATCTATACAGAACTTAGGAAAATCAACAAGAAAAAATCAAACAACCCTATTAAAAAGTGGGCAAAGGACGTGAACAGAAACTTTTCAAAAGAAGACAGAATAATGGCCAGCAAACATACAAAAAATTGCTCAACTTCACTAATCATCAGGGAAATGCAAATCAAAACCACAATGAGATATCACTTAACTCCAGTGAGATTGGCTCATATCAAAAAATCCCCAAATAACAAATGTTGGCGGGGATGTGGACAGATAGGAACACTCATACACTGCTGGTGGGACTATAAATTAGTACAACCTCTACGGAAAATAATATGGAGATACCTCAAAGAATTAAAAGTAGAATTACCATTTGACCCAGCAATCCCACTACTGGGTATTTACCCAAAGGAAAAAAAGACATTTTATAATAAAGACATCTGCTCACGAATGTTCATAGCAGCACAATTCACAATTGCAAAGATGTGGAAACAACCCAGGTGCCCATCAATACACGAGTGGATTTATAAAATGTGGTATATGTATATCATGGAGTATTACTCAGCAATAAAAAACAATAGTGAATTAACACATCTGGTATTATCCTGGTTGGAGCTAGAACCCATTCTTCGAAGCGAAGTGTCACAGGATTGGAAAAACAAGCACCACTGGTACTCACCATCAAATTGGCACTAACTGATCAACACTTACATCACACAGGGCAATAATATTCATCAGAGGGTGGGCGGGGGGGAGCGCGGTGGAGGGGATGGGAAAAACTCTCACTGAATGGATGTGGGGAGCACAGTTTGGGGGATGACCACGATTATGGCTCTGACACGGGCAGTGCAGGGGCAATGTGTATGGCCAAAGTGTTGTACCCCCATGATATTCTGCAATTTTTAAAAAAAAAAAAAAAGAAAAAAAAAAAGAGTTGTTTATGCTACCCACTGCAGCCAGGGTTCCATGGCAACCATTTATTGAAACTGCTCCTTGTCCAAGTTCACTTCTCCTCATCTTAACCAACCATTCCACAGCATTGATACAGTTGAGTACTCTCTAGTATTGCCAGCCTACACTATTCTATTTCCAGTAAAAGTAATCACTGCTAACATTCTTTCACAAGGAAATAAAGGACTTATAGATTTTATCTTCCTTCGTTCTGTCTATTTCAATGAAAGTGCTGTCATCATTCACACCACCGTCAGTCAACTGGCCTCCTCACACACTGGTCATCCCAGATTCCTCTGAGGGCCATTTTTCAACCTCATTTTTCTTTACTTCCTTTATATGCAATGCAGGACCAGTACTTTAAAAACACACAAAAGAGATAATATTTTCTAATAATTCTATTGACAATTAAGACAGTGACAATTTTTATAAAATTCCAAGTCTTCTCCTTTTCAATTCATTTTGTAATTCAAAAAACAGTTATGTAGTACCAATAACATGCAAGGAAATGTATATTCCCTGCTTCAAAACAGGTCAATATACAATTAGATACAATGTGGTATGTAAGAGTTGATCTTTCTGAAAAGTTCTATCTGAGCCCAAGGAAGGCTTCACAGAACAGACAAAATATAAGAGGAACTCACCAGGCAAAACGTGGGAGGCCAACCTACTTAGAGAACAGAATGTGAGCACAGATTAGGCACGTGGTTTTAGGTGTTTCTTAGGAACTTGAAAGAAAATTATAAAATACATAGAAGTAAATAATGAGAGTTGAATGCTACTCTACCCTTGAGTGCTACACTAAAAGGCTGGAGCTCACTGCCTACAAGCAATGACTCTTAGTCATAGGAGTAATAATTAGATTTGTGCTATATTTTTGGTTTTGTTTTTAAATATGATAATGTTTCATTTAAAAAGTTTTAAAATAGTATGAAGCACATATAACATGAATGTAAGAAATGGGAAAAATCTTGGAGGAAATCCTTGCTTTTAAATACCTATTATCATTCTATATGGTTTACAAATAGTAATACTGTGATGAATTATAATTTTGTTTGAAAATAAAATAATTTGTTAACTTTTGTACAATTTTAGCCAATGTAATCCTAACGTAAATAGTTGGATTTACCAGCAGAAAACTGTATTTACTTTTTTGTGGAGTAAACACATGTGTAAGAATATCACTATCACATACCTATATAAATTTACAAAGAAATTGAAATTTCCCATAGGAGATTATGTTAGGAGTTGAGCATGAGCACCTAAAAATATCAAAAACAAAGACAAAACTAACAACAGTTATAAAAGAAATCATGTAGGTAATTGTTCTGGTTAAGACTAAGCAGGCAAAAAAAAAAAAAAAGTGGGGGGGTGCTGGGGTAGAGGTCTTCCTGAGAGCAATTATTAAACAATTCCTCTTGCCTCAAACTGCTAAAATAAGTCTACAATTCAGGAATAACAAATAGTTTTCATTTTGAACATAGTAGATAGAATGGCAACTTTTGAACAGAAAATGTCTGGTTAAAGTTGCATCACACTTAGAAAATGACTGATCTGTAGCCATGGTAAGAAGTAGCACCCCCAACTAGTTTTATAATAAATCTAGTCAATCCATAAAAGACCACTGGCCTCATTCACCAATCAATGTCATCCACTTGCTTCTGAAAGACAGCCAATCAGACAGAAACTCACTCCAATAAACACGCCTGGGTGTCCACCAATCAACCACAGTCTCACTCAAATACCATGCTTCTACAGATATGTCAACCCATGTATCCTCTGAAAGGTCCAGTCCTTAAATTCCACTCTTCCCGAAACCCTGTGTAAGATCAGCAGCTGTTCTATCAGAAGAAACGGTGCCTCACCGGCATAGCTCTCTTACTAGAGAAAGCAATAAATTCCAACATTGTCTTCTTATTTCAGATACTGAAGGCTCATCATCCTTTGGAAAGATTTTTTAAGTCCATCAAATTTACCTCTCTTATATTTTACTTTTCCTAATAAAACACAAATGAAGTTTGCAATTCCTTTGATCTGTCTTACCATATTTAAAACAATCATAATTACAGTAAAAGAGTAAATAGTGAGTAACCACATTATTGGGCTTTTCTCTCTAAATGGGAACAAATTAATATACAGAATATAGCTTATTAGAAATATCCAAAAGAATCCAAAAAATGCATAATCACAGGTAAAATTGTCACAATGAACCATGTCACACTTTTAAATGAGAATGATCTAATGATTAAAACAATACCCACACAGTAAGTGCCATACACTCAGTGAATACATGTTTACGGAGTAGCTACTTACTACACGCTAGGTCTAGGCACAGGGGATATGGCAGCGAGCAGACAAACGTCCTACTCAAGTGAGTGAAGGAAACACACAGTAACAATCAACAGAACAGATGAGCAAACTACATCCTATGTTAGGGGAGAAAAGGTAAAGCAGGAAAACGGGATGTTTAGGTTTGGGAGGGGAGGGGAGGGGAGGGGTGGTGGAAATGTCAGCACGTCCAGAAAAGGCCTTGCAGAGAAAATGGCTGTTAAGGAAAGAACTGAAGGAAGGGACGACAGAGACCAGGACGACATCCTGAGGGAAACCATTCCAGACAGAGAGAACTGCCGAGTACAGAGCTGTGCCTGGAGCGTTTAAGGAATCGTGAGAAGTTCAGTGAGGCAGCAGCAGAGCTAAAGCGTTGGAAAAATGAAAATTAAGTCAGAGGGACTACAGGTCAGATCATGCACTGCTTTCTAGGTATTGGGAAGAATGGTGGCATATACTCTGCCTGAAATGGGAGGCAATTAGGAAGTTCTGGGCAGAGGAATGACATAATCTGACTTGTTTTAATAGGTGCACTGGGATAGGCATTGGTGGAAAGAGGATTAGAAAAAACAAAGACCACTTAGCAGTCTACTACACTCCTCTAGACAGCAGACGGTGGTGGCTTAGACAGGGAAGATGGACTGGCTTCCCATATATTTTGAAGGAAGACATGACAAGATTTGCTGACAAATTAGACATAAGGTGTGCGTGTGTGTGAGAGAGAGAGAGAGAGAGAGAGAGAGATGTCAAGAATTACCCCCCAAAATTTGGCAGAGTAACTGAAAGGGTGCCATTAACTCAATTAGGAAAGACTCCATGAGGGGGAAGTATGAGGAAGAACATCAGTAGCTCAATTTTGGACCTGATAAGTTTGTAATACTCAATAGATAAACAAGGACAGGGGTCAAGTAGGCAGTGTGGTATATAGGTCTGGATTAAGGAGACAGATCTGGGCTGGAGACAGAAATATAGAAATCATCAGCACACACAAAGTAGTGAAAGTCATGAGAAAATATTGAGGACTTCGGCCCTGGGACACTTCAATGTGCAGAAGGTGGGGTATGAGGACAAGCACACAAAACAGACTAGGATGGACTAGAAAGGAAGGAGGAAAAACCAGGTGAATGAGTGATATCCTGAAAGTCAAGGGAAAAAAGTATTATAGAGGAAAGAGATTTTCATTGGGGCAAAGATTGCTGATAAGCTCAATAAAATGAGGTATAATAAATTACATCTAGGTTTATTAAAGTGAAAATCAGTGGAAACCTTAAGAAAACCAATTTTGCAGTAGTGGTGGGAGTGAAAATTGCTTGAATGAGTTCAAGAGTGAATAAAAAGGAAATTTGAGTCCATGAGCATATATAGTTTTTTCAAGGACATCATACCTAAGTGGCATGATCATGGATGACCTAATGTTCTTCTTGTTTAGCTATATATTTCAATCATTATATAATAATTGTATAGTATATTTTCATACTTTAAAGATTTCAAAAGTAATCCATATGGGATTTTTAAAAATGCCAGGCCAAGGTATTAAATAATAAATTCACAAAATTATAGAATTACAAGACCGAACATTTCTAGATTATATGAGCTGATTGTCATTTTGCTCATACTTACTAAAAAAGACCACAGAAAGACTAAAACATTCAAGGGCAGTATTTTTTTCCTTTAGAAAAATCATCCAACTGCAGGATATTTTATACTCATCAAATATACAAAGCAATCACTCATACTAAAATATTCATTCAATGACAGGAATAAAAGGGGAAAATACAGAAAAAAATCTCATTTTTCAACTGAATTTTTGTAAGTTATAAATATGAAGTCACTGTTGAAAATAATGGTGTGATGCATACTGAAATACATTTTAAAAGGAAGGTTAGTGGCATGCATTCAGGATATCTTTAAAAAGAAGATTCAGTGCATTAGCAACACCCTGGTTTTAGCACATCAGTCAGCAAATCAGTGCTTTTGGGCCAAATCAAGCCCACTGCCTGTTTTTGTAAGTAAAGTTTAATTGGAACACCACCATGTCTATTCACTTAACTCTCTATGACAGTTTGTGGACTACAACAACAGAGACCCTGTGGTTCACAAAGCCTAAACCATTTACTATCTGGCTCTTTATAGAAAGAGTTGGCCAACTCCTGGTCAAGATCCTCTGATGTATTTTAATAAGTTTTTACCCAAAATATGGAAATGTTTATATGGGATATAGATATGCAATCCCTTGGCAATACTTAAATTAACATGAGGGTTCAATAGGTGAGCACTCATGCATTGAGAACAAAAACCAACAATTTAATAACTAGCCATTTTTGGTGGAACAAGTTAGTTTCAATGTAGCATGCAGCTTCTTTTGAACCCAACAGATATTACAAGAATTCTAACACAATTTGCTTAAGATGTGTCATCAAACTAAATGCTTTAAATATCCATCAATTGTGAAATAATCAGTACACTACATATTCAATCTCATTTTTTAAATGGTTGCATATGACATTATTATATGGATATGACAATGTAACCATTTCCTTATTGATGGATATTTAGACTATCTCTAAGTTGTTGATATGATGATGTACAGTAACTATCCTTACATACATATATATGTAACATACTTAACACACATATATTATATATCCTTAACAATGCTATCTATTTCATGTATATATTGGCCTCTTGTATGTTATGCATAATATACAATAAATGTCCTTAACTTCTATGTGTTTATGTGTGTACACAAGTCATGTTTTCCTATAGGATCTAGTCCCAGAAGTAAAGCTTCTGTTAGGTTAAAGGAGTGACATATTTGAAATTTTGATATATGCTACTAAATTACACTTCAAAAAGGATTTATCAATTTCATTTACCAACAGTGTATAAGAATGCATTTGCCAACACTGCTTATCTTTTTTTAATAAAATGCCAGTATGATTGGAAAATATGTTATCTCATTGTTAATGTGCATTTTTCTGATCACCAACAAGGCTGAATATACCTACTAAAAGCAAAAATTTGTTAATCATGAATATTAGTCCAATTAGAATTAATTTTGTTGTACAATAAAATTATCTACTGTGAAATATCGCCACAGGCTTACCGATCACACACTTCACTCTCCATCCTAGGAAACTGCCGACTGTCACTTTTTCCACTCTTTCTCTCTTGAAGTAACGCATCACTGTCACTGTCAGCAGCAGCGCCATCACATAGGTTTCCTGATGCCACCGTTTTATTACTTTTGTGCTTCTCCCTTGCTTCAACCTTTGATGAAAGTTTGATAGTAAGAATAATTGTTACTCCTTTACCAATAAAAATAACTTTCTCCTTTTCATTGATTTTATCACTTGACTCACCTTAACTGTCATATTTTTAGTCATTAAATGTTTTGTGCTTACTTTGATTTTATTATTATATATAGTTATCATATAATTATAATTATTATGGTATTATTGAAATTTTTTGTAAAGTCTACTTCAGTTCTGTTTGAATGAATGAAACAGAGTTGTCCCAAATCACTAAAAGCGCCCTTCTTAATTTTTGCTGTTATTCCCACCCACTCTTCTCTAGCTAATAGGAATTTCCACCCCCATTTGACTGGAGAAACAGAAAGAAAAGACAAAGACATAAAACATGTCTTCTTCTGTCTCTATCACCTGGATTTTACATTGAATAGCCAGATTTAGAGGATGCTACATTGGAAGCCTTCAGGAACAGAAAGGGAGCTTTCCCTTTTCTGCATCAAGTTATTCTTTTCCCCACTGCCTCTTATCACTTTTTTCATTTAGGATCCAGAGATACCAAAAAATGAAGACACTCAATAAAATATATAAACCAAATTTGCCACAACACAAAGAGCAGAGGGCAACTGCTGAGTTGCTAGTGTGGAGCTCTGAAAAATGAGATGCTTCCTAAATTTCAAAATTTTACAGCCGGAGGATATACAGTTTAAGTAATTATCTACTTTAGCTCCATTATCTACTGATTATTTAGGTAAAACCAAGAAAGATTCAAGAAATATTTGGGAGTGGTGATTTTAAAAAACTATGTGGAAGTGTATGTATTTATTGTAAAAAATATTTAAAGTGGTCATGATGGAATTATAATCATTGCTTCCTTCCCATTGCATTCTCATTTTATTGTTCAAATAAATGCAATTCATCTTTAAGTCACTATAGGGTGAAAAAACCCTACATCTTATTACATACTCTTATTAGTTTATTTTATGCTTATTCTGGTTTCAGAAGGTCACATGGTATATGGCTAAATTAGCTTCCCAGTCCTTATGCCACTTGGAAGACTGATGATAGAGAAATTAGGTTGATTAAGGAATAATGGTTATGAAACAATTATTATGAACTCCTACCATTTAGATACCAGACATAATCTATTTCTATATACAATTACATCTTTAGATAACCCCATTTCACATATGAGCTTTTTATAAGTAGAAAATCAGAATGGATCAGGGAATTGATGAAGAGAAAATAGAAAGAGTAGCACTTAAGTACTTTTTGTAAAGATTGCTATCTGGGGAGCAGGACACTTCAAATTATTAGGAGCCAAAATCAACACACCAATAAGAAATGCAAATTCTTACAATTTAATTCAAATTATATACCATAATATGATAATGTTATGAATCTAGATGGACTATCTCCTTAAGACTAGTTCTAATATAGTCTTGTTAGAGTAGAACACTCAGAAACAAGGGCTGAGATCTGATGCAGGGGCTTTCAGGGTGGATGAAGGTGTTAAAGTAAACAACCCTTAGGCAGAAGCTAACTAGAGGGGCTGGTAAGCACAGGGAAGAACTAGCTTCAGCTAGCTTGTCATT
Source organism: Daubentonia madagascariensis (assembly GCA_023783475.1). Taxonomy (NCBI): domain Eukaryota; kingdom Metazoa; phylum Chordata; class Mammalia; order Primates; family Daubentoniidae; genus Daubentonia; species Daubentonia madagascariensis. The sequence goes on along the minus strand of JAKFHU010001720.1, from coordinate 30,823 downwards.
ATTATCTCTGTCATTTTACATGAACTTTGGCCAATTATAATATCATTTACACTGTGGTTTTAAAATTGCTCCACCCTTGAAATCACCTTGACAGCTCCAAGACAACCATATAAAGTATTAAGATGAGAGGGAACCCAATTTTAGGAATTACTACCCATATGCTTAGTTAAAGCCAGCCCCCTAGCCTTGAATATTCCTCCCCTCAATTAGTAAGACTTCAAAACACCAAAAACCACCTCCTCTCAGTGCAGATGCTCTTTTCAAACCCGCCCACTCTCTCACTCCCGGCAGAATGCACTATCGCTTTCAGTCATTCAGTGAAAAGCTGCTTGCTTGGCTTGCGTGGTCCATCCTGAAATTCTTTTCCTGATTAACACCAAGAACTTGAAAAAAACTCTGCTCAGAGGCCACTAACAGTCTAATGTCCACTAACGACAGTGAATTTAAAAATGTAATAATATTTAATGATCTCCCACATTAAAACAAGTCAGAAAGTTATTGTTTGTGTCCTAACACCAAAGGTCCCCTTCCTAAAGGTATGGTTCTCTTAACAGACAGTTGAGATGACTTTATGACCCCATTCTCACCCTGGACATAGACACCGAAGTTGATTAGAGACCACAAGACACAATAAATCTTTAACCACGGCATTAATGACTGACAATATAAAACTGCAAATTTTGAACCACTGGCAATGGTTACTCCTTTAACATGAATCCAACTCAGTGGGCCATCCATCACTGTTAAATTGCTCATAATTTCTATTCTTATAATTCAATATTTGATGTCACCTTCTTTATCACATAAGGAGGTTATAAAAATGGAAGAGCAAACAAAATTCTGAAAAGTGTTTGCCTCAATTCCAAGGTAAATATTAGCTATAAGTTACTATAGATTCTAAGAATATTTTAAGTTTCATAACACTTTAAATGTTTTAAAATTGTAAAATAGTAAATTATGATCTATTTATTGTAAAAGGTTAGTCAAAAGTTATGTTATTAAAATAAAGAACATGATGTTAAGTGAGAAATTTACATTGAAATCTTTACATACCTGTGGCTGGTTATTTTCACTTCCTTCAGCCTTTCTTGCTCATCCTCTGATGTCATGTCTATGTCTTCTTCTGCTAAGAAATCCATACATTGAGTTAAAATGGACTACTTAGAAGAAAGGTAAAAGGCAGTCTTCACAGAAAGAGATAGAAAGTAATATTTTTATTTTATAAATTGAGAGTTTAGATGAAGTTTAATCTGTGGTGGAATATTTATTTCTTTAAGAAATACTTCTAATTTAAAAAAACTTCAACAAACCACTTGGGGAGACACCAGAGATGTCACCAGGTCCAACGCATACAACATCTCAAAGATTCACTCACAAATCCTATTAACTATTAACTATTTCTATTAACTAAAATAGAAAACTGTGCATATATCTGTGTGAACATGCTGATTGATGAGGGAAAATTCATCATTAATCAGTGGAGAAATTCATGACCCTGAGAGGATAACCCTCAAAGCTGATGGTACAATGCTACAGTGTATATGTAACACAACATCAGAAACATTTATGCCATTCTACTATCAGTATTTATCATGTTCTTCAATTTGTCCTGTAATTTAGGAAGTATGCAGTTGCAATGCAGTTCAGTTGAGAGTATAATTTGTCACTTGTCAGAAAAAGTATTCTGAACTGATCAGCTTGGATTCATTTGTAGAATGCTAGTTAATAAAAATATTCACCTTTTTCATTAGTTATGTGGGCTATTGGTATGCCTACATTTCTTGTATTCTCTAGTTTAGCTATCTTAAACTTTCTTGATACACTCATGCAAGAAGCTACAACACATCTAACAAAAAATGTAATAAGTTTTCAATTTTGAAATAGTTATCAAAAAGCAAAAATCAAATCACTTCAGAATTATTAGATATTAATAACTCCTGATATATCAAAATTGATGCAATATTTTTTGCAAATAACAATTTTAGTATTCAAGGAATGAACTCTGTAAGTTTTTCTTTCTAAAGTTAGTTTGGTTACCATGTTAGTCTTTAAAGGACTTTTAGGAAACAACTATCTTATCAAAACTTTAGCTATCTTAAAAAACAGCTGATGCTCTATATTCAAATTAATCTCATTTATTGACTAGTATCAATGCAACATATATCTTTGATGTCTGACAGTTATGGAGCAGAAAATAAGTCACCATTGTTTACTCCAATTCTAGCACTCCCTCCCACTTCCAGTAACCTCTGGAGCAGCAATAATCTAAGCTTCTGTTTGAGTGTGAAGATACTGAAGCCACCTGAAGTGACTGCTCTCTAGTTTCCTCATCAACTCCAAAGTTACCTTGCTAACTTCTTTCTTTCCTCCCTCCTTCACCCCCCACAATCCCTCTTCCTTTGCACCAGTAATCTCTAGATCTGTGGTCTTGATTCTTCCCCATCTACATTTTTGATGGATTATTCCCACTACATCTTTTCTCTTTATTTAGCAGTAGTATCTTGCATCTATATTTCTATTTCTTCATCTCTTTGCTCCATCCCCTCTGGCTACAAACACACTCAGAAATAAAAGGAAAATAATGCTTTTGCTTGATCCCATTATGTCTGGAACTGTTATCCACTTCTTCCAGATTTCTCTAAAAGGAAGTCTATGTCCTTGCCACTTAGAGTATGGTCTAAAGACCACCAGCACCAGCATCAGCTGAGAACTTATTAGAAATGCAGAATCCCAGACTTGGTAACTCAGAATGTGCATTTTTAACAAGGTCCCCAGCTGATTTATGAAAGTTTGAGATGCTCTGGTCTATACTGAGTGTGCTTCCACATTCCTTTACCTGAACTTACCCTTTTGGAATCTAGCCTCAAGTTCCTCCCTATAATGTCCCCCAAACTGAAACTGCATTACAAGTCAAAATGTTTCTAATGTGCTATTTATCAGGCTATATCTTCCCTGATCTTCTCCATAACCAACCCTACTCTCTTCTTCTTTCCATACTTTTATTTTGACCTACATAATGCTACCCTACAACATTTTATACCACATTAAATTATACACATGTATGGCTGACCATGTATGCTTATATTCCTCTATGGTAGAGAAAATACAGCTCTGCAGGTTTAGGTGCCTCAATCCTTAATGCCTTCCCAACAGTGGGGAGACAAGAAGAGTGAGAAATTTTTGCTATACTTCTCTGACACATTTGGTATTGGAAGCTCACTTTATATTCTTCCCACCTTTCTAATACTCTGCTCTTCCTTTTTCTGGAGAATGATTTTATTTGACCACCCTCCATCATATACGCCTGCTTCTTGATGCTTGATGATATTCTTTGGATTTTAGAATATATCAGTGCACATGTTTTTAAATAAACAAACATTCTGTTAAATGACTTTCTTTCAATAAAATATGGTCTTACCTTCTACTTGTCCATTTACTGTATGTTTTTGTTTGGGATCTGCAGCCCCAGATAAATCACCACCATACTTCTGTGGAAGATTGGTAGAGATGCTCTGTTAAAATTAATATCAATAATGAGTTTTAATTTAAAAATAACAATAATGAGTTGCATCAAGATTTCCTAATCACTTTCTAAAAAAATATGAATTTCCTATTTTAAAAGCAATTAGACTTAAATATAAGAGAAGATGTCTTGAAAACCAAAACATTTCAATATGGAACCTCACTTGTTACTAGATCAATTACCTTTATCTATTTATGGCTATTGACTCTAAACCAAGAATGGATGGACAAAGGAAATATATTCACAGACAAAATATTAACAGATATGCACATTTCCACAAGGAAGTAACTTCAAAATACCTAACTCTATTTCAATCCCACCAAAAATAAGATATTTAAAATAATATATAATTACTTACTATAATAATTACATAATTAAATAATTAAAATAATTTTAACTGTAGAAATGTTTAGTGTTAAAATGAGATACTTGGCATGATAAGAAATATCAGAGTATGTCAAGTTCAGGATGAACAGAACATTTTAGAAGCTGCATCATTTTGGAAACAAGGGCTTGCAAATATCTAAATATTTTTAATAAAATTTTTACTGATAGGATAATGGTTGAATAAAATGAAGAAGTAGTAAGAAAAACATTTCTTTATGTTATGTTTCAATAAAAGCAAGCAAATCTTAGAGATGTACAAAGTAAAGCAAGCACATACTAGAGATACACAAAGTAAAGTCTATGTAACTCTTTCCCAATTAAAAAAACTTCAAAAAAGAATACCAAGCCTTAATAAACAGGGAAGAATAAGAATATTTATTCATGAAGCATCTAAAATGTGCTGGACATTTATTTGCACATTTTTTCTATATTTAATAATAACAAAAATGATTAGGATGGTGGTTATCCCACTTCCTGACTCATGGTCATTCCAGGATGTTAAGGGCAAAATGAAGAGATGTGATCCACTGATCTCTCTGTCCAGAATGTTCTCCTCCTAGACTTTCACATGGCTGGCTCCTTTCTCTAGTCATGTGATAGTGGGCAGCTCAAATGTCACCCTCAGAAAGATATTCTCTGATTACAGAATTCTACTCCTATTTCCATCCCCATCCTAACTACAAACTACCTCAATATTTTCTAACCAAAAAGTCTCTGGTTTTTTTCTATGCAGAATTATAGTGACCTATAGGTCTTTGTTGTTTATTTGTTTTTCTGTTCCTGCTACTATAGTATATTCCTTCATCTTGTATTTTCAGTGTCTAACTCCCCAGCATGGAGTTGGTACTCAATAACAGAAATTTAATCAAGGTCAAAACATTTAAAATCCCATCAGGAAGGTCTCAAGCATCAAATCACTATATTCCTATAGGACCTCTCTAGTAATAACTGCTGAAACTTCACATAACCCAAATTAGGAATCCATATGACTGTTATAACTTCCATTCTTTTCTTAGCACTACTGCCTTCTGGTTTACAGGAAGTCCCCTCAATTTTTATTAAGTCAGTGAATATCAGGGTAATCATTTGGTCTTCCATTTGTATAAACACTTTCCAGTTTACAGAATGTTTTCACATTTCTTACCACATTTATTCATTACACATACTTAAGGAATAGATGTTAGTACCATGTTTATGTAGAAGTTCACTGATATTTGAATAGGATAAATCATTGTTTTCAAGATTCCCTGGCTAGTAAGTGACAGTACAATGATACTAACATGTCTTCTGGCTTCCACTCAGTGTTGGTACCACTGAGCGGCAGGTCTTCTATCACCAGACCCTTCCCATCTCTTTCCACAGTTGTCACCTTAATGTACACTGTCATTATTTTATACTTACACTATTACAAACATGGATGCCACAAAAATAGCCAATGTGTTCTATTTTTAAAAATGAATTCTACTTATTAAAACACCACTAAACCACACTGTTACTATAGTCCTACATATTTACTATTCCCCATACTTTTCCTTCTCCTGAAATGTGGCTTGCAGATCCATACTTGACAGTCCAATTATACTAACACCTTCAAGTTGCAGATATTATCTTTTTATGTTCCAAGTTGGAAAAAACAATACTCAAAACTGTTTCTCTCTGAGTATCATTAGGACTTTTACACATCCAGATATACCATAGAATGATTCATTTGACCATAGACTGACCTGGAATAAATCTTTAGGTTTTGGATAAACATAACTTCAGAACCCAAAATGATTCCTTTTCTAAGCCTTATTTTTTTTTGCAGTATACTATACTAGCTTATTAAATGAATCCCACAAATGAGTAGAACTGTACTATGCAATAATAATCACTGTATTAATTATGAGCTGAAAAATATATGAAAATAATTCCTTATGGGCATATGCAGAGGTGAGAAAGTAAAGTCAAAGCATCCCCTTTTAGGTTTTAACATCATTTGATACTTACATTTTAAAATAACAACAACAACAACAATAGACTGTACCTCGGAATCCTGAGGTGATTCTGTATCTTCATTTTGTCCAGATCCTAATGCAGATATCTTGTCTATAAAATGTTATTCACAGATATATTCATGAGAACATTTTCATTGTAAATTGTAAATACACATACAAATCTATCACCATTCATTTTTATTTCAATGACATAAAATTAATAGCAAAAATAATTTCAAGGTTGAACCAGTTTTAGGAGGAAAAATTAGGCAGTATGAAGAAAGACAGCAAAAGAAAAATATTTAAAAGAAATGGCTAATATCTTTGGGTCTACATACTTTAAATGTTTTTTTCATAATGGCATTTAAGGATCAAAAAATTGTCAGAGGTTCACTAACTTACCACTTCTGTTATTTTTGTGCACACAATAAAATTGACATTATTTTTTTGCTCTCGTGGAGCATTGTCAATAATACCAATACCATTTTCCTTTTGTCCAGATGCTGGCTTTGTTGCTCCATCCTATTAAAAAAAAATCCCAACTTCAGAAAGCATTGTATTTATTCACTCACTCACTCACTCACTCAGGAAGACAATAAACATTTACTGTGTCTATCAAATCACAGGCACTATCCTGGGAGAAGCTGATAATATAAAGAAAAGGTGGATTCTGCCCTAGATTCAAGAGGGGGTTGAGATGTATGAAAAGAAAGACAGAAAAGAATAATTCACTGCTTCTACAATTAAAGTGAATAAAGGACAGTAAGGGCATAAAGGAGAGAACAGGCAGTTCTAGCTGGGAAGCTCAGGAAAGGCTATAAAGATATAGGGCCATATTTTGAAAGACAGACAAAGTGCTGAGAAAGGGTGTGAAGGGTTTCTAGACAGGGCAGTTGAGCAAAAGGATGAGTACTTTTAAAATATACTGAAATATACTAAACTGGTAGAATTAAATAATGAAATCCTATACAGAACTCTGAAATTTTGAAAATAAATTTGAAACAAGAGAGGAAAGAATAATTTAATATTTTAAGTATGAAAATATTTATTTCTGGAATATTATGGTAATATGAATTTTTAAATTGAATAAAAAGATTTAATTCTAAAACAATTCAAGATGCTGCAAGAAGACTAATTTTTGAAATTAATCTTAAAAGTTTTAAGCTGTAAAAGAGAAATGCTTATGTGATTACAGAATTATGAGGTATTTCTAAGTACCACTATCATGTAAGAAAGAAACGTAAAACCCTCCATTAAATTTCACATGGTTTTCTTACTCCCATGTAAGCAGCATACTAATAGCTCTAATTTCCTATTTATATCACATAGGATGGTAGTTAAAAAATGGAGAAAGCATCTACTATGAAGAAAATTAAGCTGTGATTACCCAAATTGAAGATTTAAGAATCTTCAAATACATCTACAATTGTCAACCAGGCCCCAATATTCACAGAAGAGTGGAGAGAGGACTACAAAATCCAAGTCTACAGGATTTCCTGAGTTTTAGAGATGAACAAATTTATGTGCAAGGTATAACAACTATGACTACTAAAGTTAATAAAGCTTCCTGAGAATAATATAAAATGTCCCCATTGCTGGAGATATTTTTAAAAGTAAAAAAATCATCTTCCAGAGATGATTCTGTATACTCTGTTGACAGTTGCTCCTTCTTTATAATTCTATGATAATAAGTAGTTTATTCTAGAGAACAATCATATTATGATTGCATTCATGTGATATATACATATGTGTGTCCATTATATATATTATTGCACAAGATAAATCAGAATATCTCCAAATAAATAATTGTTGCATTTATTTCTTCAAGAGGGCTGCAGCTCAAAATTTATGTTCTTATTTAGTGGATACAGATTAAGAACTTCCTTCATATAACCGAAATATTAATTTTAATTAATAAAAACATCCAATAAAATGTTTATTCACTTTTCTCTCTTTATTCTCAAACAGATCTAAAACAGCTATAAAGATTATATCAACAGTAAGATAAGTTAAGTTAGAAACCTTAAAGAAGAAACAAAAGAGTCAAAAATTAATAATTCATAAAAATCTGATAAGGCCTAAAATATATTTCATTTTGCATTAACTGTGAACACAGGTTTTACTCAATTAAATATAAGACATTACTTTATAAATTTAAAAGAAGTGAGGATTAAATTTTCTTTCCTTTTTAAATTGTTTTTAACTGATGCATAATAGATGTACATATTTTGAAGGGACATATGATGATTTGATACAGTCATAGAATCTTAGTGTAATTGGGATATGCATCATGTTAAATATTTATCTCTTGTTTATGGCAGAAACATTTAATTATTCTCTTGCAGCTATTTTTAAATGTACAATATATTAATGTTAATTATAGTCACCCTTAACTTTTCTTTTGGTTCTTCCTTAAAACCATCTATAAGTCATTCAGAAGAATTTGAGCTTCTTTTTCATTACCTGCCCTTCTTTTCTTAATTTACATGAAAAACAATTTCTATCATATCTTATAATATAGAGAGCTCCTGCTCTCATGTAACTCCACTATTTCTGTTGTCTTTTCATAATAATCTCTGTCATCGTGACTCGCTTGTTCAATCTCTGTAGTCACCTTGCCCTTCTTCACTGAATTCTTCCCCTTCACCCCCTCCTCATTTCCGTATTTGTGGAGCTGCTCCTTTGGGTTGCTTTCTAATTCTTTCCTTCCATAACGGCTGACCTGAGCATTGGTCACTCCCTTCAACGTTTACAAATCTCAATCCAGTACATCTTTCTCTCTTGTGATTACATTTGTTTTCTATTATGACCTTGAGGACGTCCATGTCTTTCTAGCATTTTTGTCAGCATTGTGAGGATGGGGGGGTTGGTATGTAAAAAAAAAAGGGGGGGAGAAAAGTTTTTTAAATAATAACTTGCCTTTGTAAGACCACAGCTTTCCAATGACTGGAAGGAAGGTTTCAGACGAGGGTCAGGTGGTCGAAAGGAAGGATTTAAAAAGCCCTGGACTTTGGCTGATGTTATAGGAAAGCGTTCAAACATGTCTTCATTTGGATGATCAGAAATCTTGTCCTCAAACAAGTTTCCACTATCTGTTCTCACAGTACCATATTTTGTGAGAACATTTAAAAAGAAAGTAAAGAATAAATGAAAATATTTGTAATGAAGAATCAGTGAATAACACAAGAATAGGTAATCTTCAAATAGCTTACAATTTTTCCTGGATTGCTGAGAAGCAGTAATTAAGTTTGTTAAGCTTGGTTGTGGAACATCCTAGAACAAAAAACAATAGCTTTAAGAATAACAAGTATCAAATTGGTAAAATAATTATAATATTCACCAGTACTATATGATCTAACACAAGGAGAAGAGGTTTTGGAGTCACTCAGATGTAGATTCAACCCTCAATTCTGTCACTTACTAACCTACATCTTCTCATGGGGTGAAGATTATAAGAGATAATACAGATGTCCTCAAAATGTTACTCCCTTTACCCATACTTGATTATTCTACAAATACTATAATATCCATTAGATTATGTTCTTAACCAAAACAACCTGGGACAAAAAGGTACCTAGTCAGATTAGATCATTATTAAAATAACTATCATTAAGAAACATAAATTAATCAATTTTGAATTATATTTTGAAATGTGTTTGTATATTTACATTTGGATGAATTATATCTTGCCAGGGAAAATGTGAGAGTTTAGTTTTTAGTAATAACTTATTTTAATGGGTTGGCTTTGCTAATAGTATAAATCACTTCTATTATGTTTGTCAAAAAGTTAGATAAATTATTGTATAGACTCAGGTCTTCCCAAGAAAGAGAGAAAAAAATAAGAATAAACCTTGTGGGGCAATGACTGATGAATGAAAGCCACGCACAGCTACTCAATAGAAAGCTGTAACTAAATACGGTGACAGTGAGGACAGAGAGGCACTGAAAGAACAGACACTGAGGAAATGCATTCTGCAAGGAAAAATTTAGGCTGGGGTAAATCACTTTTAAAAGGTTGGGGAGGAGGGAGGAACAAACAAACAAAAAGAGACAAGAACACTCAATAGAGTATGTGCTTAAACCATGGAAGAAAAGGGAAAACATTCTGTATGATAAGGTACATGGAGAAATATAAATACAAAACAGAGATTTTTGTTCAGAGTATATCCATAATAAAACTGGTTAGTATTTACCCTACAATTTATTTTTGTATATACTTCTGTAGTAAATAATTTAACTTTATTACTATGAAATAATACATTAAAATATTTAAACATGGTCATCTTCCACTACGTGGAAGCTGTGACATTATTGCTACAGAGATAAAAAATCAGAAACAGAAATATTCCATCAAACTTTCCACTTGGAGAAAAAAATTGGTAATCAGAATTATAAAGATTAATGTATGGCTTAAAAAGATATTCTTAATAGAACTTGTGTTGAAGATAAGAAACATTTAAGGAATTTTAACCTAAAATCCTAATCTAAACTTCCACTTGGAGGATAATAAAAAATACACCATAATTTTTTTTAATTTATGATATGTTTCTAATTTATTCCTTTTTATGACATTTTCTCAACATAACTCTCCTGAAGTTATACATTTTAATTATTAAAAGGCAATGTAAATTTAAATTATATTTTAGAAAATTAATAGACTTAATTATTAATTCTACTGTGAATATTATATTACTTCTAACATTCCATTATGATGTTAATATTCTAACATTTCATTCCAATAAAATTCACTTATCTATTCATTTTTCCACATTCAAAAAATATTAAAATGCTGCTTACATGCAAGAGTACATTCTACACACTCCAGGACACACACAAATATGTTTCTACAGACATCACAAGCCAGATCATCTCAGAAAGAAGAGAAAGTTTCAGGTGAAATCATAGTCCAGGTGTAATTCTGCAGGAAGAATGGGACCTGCCAGAGTCCCATGCGAAGAAGTTGAAGGGAAGTACAAAAAGGAACAAGATTTCAGCAGAGATCAACCCCCAGGGAAGTAGAAGCCCCAGGGAAAGGGTAGGTGGGTGTGTTTGTTCTTCCTCCTTTCACATCTCTGGCAGTCTGCAGGCTCCCAAACTATTGGGCAGAGCCTCTACCCTCATAAGCCCAAGCACTGCTACTCTCAGGGAACTCAGAGCTTCTTGAGAATACAGCACCAGGCTGTCAGCCCCCTGGGGGCCACTCCCCCTTACCACAGACCCAAGCTGAGGTGGGAGGTGTCATACTGCTTTTCCACCCATTGTGTGCCATTTTCCTGCCCAGAGGGCTTCAGCATTTCAGATTTCCTGCCACTGGAACACACACAAATATTCTCTAACACTCACTCAGATTGCAGTAGCCACAGGGACCTGTAGGGTCTTGGGGGAACTGTGTGATCCTAGAGCTTGGACATACAGGGTAGGCTGCCTTCAGGCAAAAGGAGAGTGCCATCACATGCAGGGGAGACCTTGGGACAAAGAGGACCAGAGTGCCAGCTCTCCTCCATTCAGACCATTCTCCTCCTACTGTCCTCCCTAACCCACAGCTGCTCACACAGCTATGGCCATTCCTATGCAGGGCTAGCACAAGTTTCCCAATGGACATTAAGCTAAGGCACTCAGAGACAGCTGCTTCTCCTCTGTTGGCATATTCACCACACTGAAGCTTTCAGGGAGCGTGGGGTTCACACCCTTTTCCTTAACAACCTTCAGCAGATGAAGCGGTGCTCAGACTGGGAGCTCCCAACCCAAAATCCCTTCTGCAGCACTGCCTGCCTTGCTGCTGAAGTAGAGTACAGCATACCCTGAAGTGGAGGGACATTAAGCCTGTTTGAGAATTCAGTGGGCAACTCAGGACCAGCACTCCTCTCCCTGCCACAGTTGGGGCTTGAACTCAGGGTTTCAGAGGACAGGTAGGCAGGCCTGATCCTCTACCCCCAGGATTTGACTGTGTGATTCAGAGGCATGGAAGAGAGATTTGTAAACAGATCTTGTGAGGAAAGGAAGCCCATGCAGGTATAACTAGAAGAAGAGTGTATTGTGGGTCCAAGTCCCAGTAACTCGCAAAGCACACCTCCCCAACAAGAATGCCATCCTTTTGGTCCAGGGCAGGGTCCTGGGCAGGGAAGCTTGAAGCTCACTGAATAAGGCAACATTGCTGGTGAGCTCTGCTGGTTTGGGCTTCTGCTTATGACCAAATAACAGAGGGATATCTATGGGGTAAGGGAAGTGGCAGAAGAGTGAAACCCACTCCCGCTTGCTGGACTGGGAATTCCAGACTTCTCCTCCACCATGAACAGATTTTTGATGTGGTGAGGCCATATCAGCCCCTCCCTGGGGTCTTTTCCCAGTGGCCTGGGACAGACCCTGACCATGGCTGAGACACCAACTGACCCACCTTTGTGGAGTGTGAACATAGGCTTGCCTCACACAGCCCCATCAAATCCCAAACCCCCATCCACCTTGGCTGTGGTGGAGCACAAGAAGGGGTATCATGGGAGGTCCATGGGCTGACCCTTTGTCTCTGATACCCAGGTGATTCCCCTGATTGACTATGGCCAGACACAAGTCCAAAAAAAACCCACTATAGTGAGCTCTCTCCTTTAAGTGCCACCTACTGGCAGGGAGATCAACTTGTAAGGCATATTACAACATGTATTGATTCAATTGTACAGGGCCTGGCTGGTGCTTAAACACAAGCACCACCCACTGACTTGAAGATTAAACTGGCTGTCCCAATATAATTCATACAGTTAAGAAGTCAATATGCCTGGGGACAGAGAAAAGATTTCAAAGACCTCCATCTCCCCTACTTGACAAGAGACAGGGAATCTGCGCACACATTCAGAGTACACCACTGCTAAACCCTAGAAATAACTAGCAATTGAGAAAATAACCACACTAAGCCTCTCTATAACCAATGCATTCATTCAGAACCTGAGTCCCCTGGAAAATACCCGTGAGCAAAACCTACTACTAGACCTAGGAAAAGAAACTGGAACATGATTATACTGGGGGACCCTAACGCTCTAGTGACAGAACTGAATAGATCATTAAGGTACAAAATTAACAAAAAAACACTGAACTTAAACAAGATGATAGAACAAATGGACCAACACACAGTTACAGAACATTCTACCCAAAAAGTGCAGAATGTACATTCTTCTTATCAGCACATGGAATATTCTCCAAGATAGAACATATTCTAAGTCACAAAAGAAGTCTCATCTGCCCCAACATGTTTTATGAAGTGAAAACCATCCTTATATAAAATCCAGGAAAGAACCCAACATAAAAAGAAAACTACAGACCAATATCTTTTATGAATATAGATGCAAAAATTCTCAAAAAAATACTAGCAAATCAAATTCAGCAGCTCATGAATAGATGCAGAAAAAGCATTCAACAAAATTGAGCACCACTTTATGATAAGAATGGTTAACAAAACAGGCACAGATGGGACATAGCTCAAAATAATAAAAGCCATATATGACAAACCAACAGCCAACATCATACAGAACAAGGAAAAATTGAAAGCATTCCCACTTAGAACTGGAAACAGAAAAGGTTGCCCACTATCTCCACTTCTATTCAACATAGTGCTGGAAGTCCTAGCCAGAGGAATCAGACAAGAGAAGAAAATCAAGGACATCCAAATGGAGGCAGGAGAGGTCAAACTATTTCTCTTAGCACATGATATGATCTTATATCTAGAAAACCCCAAAGATTCTGCCAAGAGATTGCTGGAATTGATAAATAAGTTCAACAAATCTCAGGTTACAAAATCAATGCACACAAATCAGTAGTATTCATACGTGCCAACAACAGTCAACCTGGGAAACAAATCAAAGACTCAATACCTTTCACAATAGCAACAAAGAAAATAAAATACCTAGGAATATATTTAACTAAGGACGTGATGGACCTCTACAGGGAGAACTATGAAACACTGAAGAAGGAAATAGCAGAGGATGCAAACAGGTGGAAAACTATACCATGCTCATGGATCAGCAGAATAAACATTGTTCAAATGTCTATACTACCCAAAGTGATCTACAGATTCAATGCAATCCCTATTAAAATACCAACACCATTTTTCACAGATCTAGAAGAAATAAATCTATGCTTTGTATGGAACCAGAGAAGACCTCGTATAGCCAGGGCAACCTTAACTAAAAGGAACAAATTGGGAGGCATCAATTCATCAGATGTCAAGCTATACTACAAGGCTATAGTAACCAAAACAGTATGGTACTGGCACAAGAAAAGAGACATGGACCGATGGAACAGGACTGAGAACCCAGATATAAAACCACCCTCATATAGCTATCTCATTTTTGACAAAGCAGACAAAAACATACACTGGGTAAAAGACTCCATATTCAATAACTGGTGCTGGGAAAATTGGATAGCAACATGTCAAAGACTCAAACAGGATCTGCATCTCTCACCTCTCACAAAAATCAACTCACAGTGGATAAAAGACTTAAACCTCAAGCTTGAAACCGTAAGTATTCTACAAGAAAATGTTGGAAAACCTCTTATAGACTTTGGCCTAAGCAAAGAATTTATGAAGAAGACCCCAAAAGCAATCACAGCAACAACAAAAATAAATGGGACCTGATCAAATCAAGAAGCTTCTGCACAGCCAAAGAAACTAGCACTAGAGCGAATAGAGAAAATATAGAATGGGAGAAAATTTTTTCATGCCACACAGACAACAAAGGGCTAATAACTGGAATCTATATAGAACTCAGGAAAACAAGCAAGAAAAAAATCAAACCACCCCATTAAAAATGGGCAAAGAGCATGAACAGAAACTTTTCAAAAGAAGATATACTAATGGCCAAGAAGCATATCAACAAATGCTCAACATCACTAATCATTAGGGAAATGCAAATCAAAACCACAATGAGATAGCACCTACCTACAGTGAGATTGGCCTATAACAAAAAGCCCCAAAACAACAAATGTTGCCATGAATGTGGAGAGATAGGAACACTCACACACTCCTGGAGGTACTGCAAACTAGTACAACCTTTATGGAGAGTAATATGGAGATAGCTCAAAGAACTAAAAGTAGAACTACCATTTGATCCCGCAATCCCAATACTGGGCATCTACCCAAAGGAAAAAAAGACATACTATAATAAAGACATCTTCATGTGAATCTTTATACCATCACAAATCACAATTGCAAAGATGTGGAAACAACCCAAGTGCCCATCAATGCATGAGTGCATTAATAAGATGTGGTATAAGCATATCATGGAGTACTACTCAGCCACAAAAAGCAATGATGAACTAACTAACACCTCTTGTATTATCCTGGATGGAACTGGAGCCCATTCTTCTAAGTGAAGTATCACAAGAATGGAAAAACAAGCACCGCATGTACTCTTTACCAAATTGGCACTAATTGATCAACACTCATGTGTACATATGGAAGTAATATTCATCGATTAATGGGCAGGTGGGAAAGGGGAGGAGGATATGGGTAAATTCACACCTAATAGGTGCAGTGTGCACTATCTGGGGGATGGGCACATGTGTAGCTCTGACTCGGGCAGTGCAAGGGCAGTATATGTAACCTAAATGTCTGTACACCCATAAATTCTGTAAAAAAAAAAAAGTCTCTGAAAATTTTTTAAAAATCAAGATCATGCCATTTATTTGCTCAGACTACAGTGGAATAAAACTAGAAATGAATTCCAAGAGGAACTCTCAAAATTATACAAATATATGGAAATTAAACAACCATCTGTGAAATGATCTTTGGCCCAATGATGAAATCAAGTTAGAAATAAAAAAATTTTTGAATTGAATGGCAATGGCATCAAAAGCTATAAAATTTTCTAAGATACAGGAAAAGCCGTGCCAAGGGGAGGTTGATAGACTAAATGTCTACATGAGAAAGACAGAAAGATAACAAATTAACAACCCAATGTCACACCTCAGGGAACTAGAAAAATGAGAACACACCAACCCCAAATCTAGCAGAAGACAAGAAATAACAAAGATCAAAGCAGAACTAAACAAAAGTGAAACCCAAAAGAAAATACAAAGCATCAGTGAAATGAAACATTGGCTCTTTGAAAAGGTAAAATCATTGACAGACCATTAGCTAGATTAACCAAGAAGAAAAGAGAAAGCATTCAAATAAATTCAATCCAAAATGAAAAAGGAGACATTACAACAAATACCACAGAAATACAAAAGAAAATCTCTGACTATTACCAAACACTTCTGTGCACACCAACTACAATATCTAGAGGAAGTGGATACATTTTTGGAAACACACAAATGCCCCTTCTTGAATCAGGAAGAAATAGAAATCCTGGACAGACCAATAATGAATAACAAGATTGAATCATTAATAAGAAATCTCCCAAGAAAAAAAGCCAAGGACCAGATGGATTCACAGACAAATTCTACCTGACCTACCAAAAAAAATTGAGCCATAACATGGAAAAGGAGGGAATTCTCCCTTACTCATTCAACAATGCCAATATCATCCTGATACTGCAGCCAGGTAAGGACACAACAACAAAAAAAGAAAACTATAGGCCAATGTCCTTGATGCAAATAGATGAAAAATCCTCAGAAAACAAACAAAAACTAGCAAACCAAATCAAAAAGCAGTTCAGAAACATAATTCACCGTGATCAAGTGCATTTTTTCAAGGGATACAAGGGTGTCCAGCATACAAAAGTAAATAACTGTGATTCACCACATAAATAGAATTAAAAACAAGAACCATATCACAGTCTCTCAATAGATGAAGAAAAAGCATCTGACAAAATCCAACACCCCATCATGACAAAAACCCTCAACATAGTAGGCATAGGAAGAACATACCTAAAAATAATGAAAGCCATATATAACAAACTCACTGCCAACATCATACTGAATGGGGAAAATCTGAAAACATTCTCCCCAAGAATTGGAAAAAGACAAGGATGCCCACTTTCACCACTTCTATTCAACATAGTATTGGAAGTCCGAGCCAGAGCAATCAGGTGAGAGAAAGAGATAAAGAGGATCCAAACTGGAAAAAATTAAAGTCAAACTATCTGTGTGCTGATGATATGATCTTATACATAGAAAACCATAAAGATTCCCCCAAAAGATTCCTGAAATTGATAAGTGAATTCAGCAAAGTCTCAGGTTACAAATTCTATGTATACAAATCAGTAGCATTTCTATGCACTAATAACAAACAAGCTGAGAATCAAATCCACAACTCAATCCCATTTGCTATAGCTGCAAAATAAATAAATCAATAAATCTGGGAATATACTTAACCAAGATTGTGAAAGATCTCTACAAGAAGAACTACAAAACATTAATGTAAAAATATCCTAGATGACACAATTGGAAAAGTATCTCGTGATCATGGATTGCAAGAATAAATATTCTGAAAATGTCCATATTGCCAAAGTAATCTACAGATTCAATGCAATTCTTACCAAAATAACCATGTCATTTTTTTCACAGAATTAGAAAAAAAAACCAAAAATTCATATGATACCAGAAAAGAGCACAAATAGCCAAAGTAATGCTAAGGAAAACGAAAAAATAAGGAGGCATCACAATACATGATGTTAAATTATACTACAAGGAAATATTAACCAAGACAACACACTACTGGTATAAAAGTAGACACACAAACCAAAAGAACAACAATCTTAGCTGTGGTGACCATGAGGGAGTGCCCACATCGCTCCTTCCCCAACTCCACCACCTCGGTACAGAGAGTGAGGGAGGAGAGTGAGAAACTTTGCCTGGTAATCCAGGAAATTCTCCCATATCTTACCCAAGTCCACCAAGGCAGTACTACAAGGATTCAGCAATTGTCATATCATTACTTGACTTGGAGTCCCCCCGTGCTGATTCAGCTGCAGTGACCAACAACTTACTTCACAACACTCAATTTCCTTTGAATATCTGGAAAGCCTTCCCAAGAAGGATGTGTTAAAACAAGCCCAGATTGAGAAGATTAAAATAAATAACCGCAAGATGATTGACCAGAGATACCACCAGCCAGAGTGTCTCTGTAAGAAGGAGGTGTTTTACGTGAAAGAGAAAGAACAAACAGATAGACAAACAGATCAAATGAGTGCTTGAGGGAAGGGTGCCTGAACCTATAGGAGACTCCATGGGAAGAGGTTGCAGAGCAGAACTGGAAGGAGAAAGGCATCAGTGGGGATTAAGCCCAGAGAGGCTTGGAGACCTGTGAGAAGGGTATGTGGAGTGGTTAACTTCCCCCTCCCTCACATTGTGGACTGTTGGTGGGCTCCAGAGCTGCTGGAGACTCCTTCTGCCCACATGAGCTCAGAGACCACTGACGCCAGTGAGTGAGGAGCTTCTTATGGACAGGCTACCAGGCTCCCAGCCCCCCTGGGGCACCTCCCACCCCACAGACCCGAGTTGTATGGAAGATGCCATATTGCTTCTCTACACACTGGCAACTGTGTCCTCCCTAGGGGGCTTCAACCCCTCAGGTTCCATCTTACTCATCACCACACAGACATTTCCCAACTCCAGCCCAGACTGCAGGAACACAGGAGCCACAGGGGTGGGTCCCGGCTGATATTTGTGACTCCAGAGCCCAGTAATTCTGGGCAGAATACCACCCTGAGAGAAGGCTGGAGATGACCAGAGTGTGTACTTTCCTCCACCCAGACTCTTTCTCCCCAACCCCTCCATGACCTGGGCTGCCGAGAGAGACAATTGAGCCACCACATGGAGGCCTCCATAGGAAAGACCTCAGACCTTTCCTTTTGGGATTTTGCAGCAGACTGGGGGGTGCTTGGACTGTAAGTTCCCTGTCTGCCAGCCCAGGCAGGTGTTGCTTGTCTGGCAACTCCAGCGGAGTGGGGTAAACCCCGAGGTGGAGGAACATCGAATGAGCTTGGGCACCCCATGGGTGACTTGGGACCAGCATCCCTAGCATGGTCAGGGATGGATCTCTGGGGTCTTGGGGATGGGCCCACAGGCCAGATCCTGTACACACAGGTCTCAATCACATTGCAGACGGGCACAGAAGGGATATTTGTGAACAGTCTTGTGAGGCATGGGTGCCTGCAGGGGCAGATCAGGGGGCAGATCGGGGGGAGAGAGCAGTGTGGGTCCTAGCTTCAGCTCACAGGGCATCCCTCCTCACGTGGGAGGGCCACGCTCCCAGCTCAGGCCAGGATCCTGGGCAGGGAACCTCCTGGCCCGCATCACAGTTGTGGGGGACCTCAGCTGGCTTGAGGTCCTGCCTGATGGCAGAGGCCCAGGAGAAACCACAGAATAAAGGAGGGTGGAAAGAAATGAGGCCTGTTCCAGACTACCAGGTTGAGGTTCTCAGATAGCCCCACCTCCACATGCAGACTTTCTGGTTGAGTGGTATCACTTCAGCCCCTCCCTGGCAGCTTTGCCAGAGGTGGGGAGTAGACCTTTGACCCCTGCTAAAAGCATTTATGCAGCTTGAGGGCAGGCTCACCCAACCCAGCCCTGCCCAGCCTCACTCCCTCACCCGCCCCTACTATGGTGGGCAATAAGGACAAACCTGGAGGTCCCTGGGCCCCACCCACCACCTGGGGCATTAGAGTGCTTCTCCTGAGGAACTACAGCTGGTGACAAGACCCAAAAACATTGCAGCTTTTTCCTCCTGGCAAGCACCACCTACTGACAGGGAGGTCAATTTGCACACCCTGTTACTGCATTTACTGACTCCTCATACAGGGTGTGGTTGATTCTCACACATTAGCATCACCTACTGGCTCAGAGATTAAACTGGGTGTGTCATTATCTAAGCAAAAGAAAATCCAAAAGTAAGAAGCAACAGCTGCTCCAGAAGAGGAGGAATCAGTGAAAGAACTCTAGAAGAATGAAGAATCAAAGTGAAAGGACACCCCCAAAAAGGAACACCAGCTCTCTAGCAATGGATACCAACCAAAATCACAGTATTGAAATTGCAGATAAAGAATTTCGAACAAGGATTGTAAGGAAGCTCAATGAATGCAAGATCAAACAAACCCAACACAAAGAAACCACAACAACAATGCATAAAATGAGTGAAAAATACACTAAAGAAATTGCAACATTAAAGAAAAATCAAACAGAACTTCTGGAAATGAAGAATTCATTCAAGGAATTACCAAACATAGTGGAAAGCCTTAAGAATAGGTTTGATCAGGCAGAAGAAAGAATCTTAGAGTTTGAAGACAACACCTTTCAGTTAAACAAGTCAGTCACAGAGGTAGAGTAGAGAAACAAGAGGAATGAGCAAAGCCTATAAGAAATATGGGATTATGACAAGAGGCCTACCATAAGATTCATAGGCATCAATGAGGGTGAAGAAGAAAATACTCAAGGGTTGGAAAACCTACTTGAGGGAATAATAGAGGAAAACTTCCCCAGCCTTGCTAGAAATCTAGGTACCCAGGTACAAGAAGTTCAAAGGACCCAGGGAGATTTGTCACAAAGAGGCAAACACCATGATACATAATCATCAGACTGGCCAAAATAAACATGAAAGAGGTGTTCCTATGAGCCATAGAGTGAAACCAGCAGGTAACTTACAAAGGAAAACCCATCAGACTAAATGCAGACTTCTCAACTGAGACCTTACAAGCCAGAAGGGATTGGGGCCCCATTCTCAGTCTTCTCAAACAGAATAATGCTTGGCCCAGAATTTTCTATCCTGCAAAACTAAGTTTTCTATATGAGGGGGAAATAAAGTTTTTCTCAGACAAGCGAACACTGAGGAAATTTGTCAAGACAAGACCTGCCCTACAGGAAGTATTCATAATTGCACTATACATGGATCAGTGCAATAGACACCCACCAGTGTAAAATTACTCAAAAGCTGAAGGTCAAAGGCCAGATCCCAAAATGGCTCAAAATTCTACCCAACAGGATGAACAGAAATCCACCCCACTTATCAATTCTTTCAATAAATGTGAATGGCTTGAACTGCCCACTGAAGAGACATAGGCTGGCCGAATGCATATAGACAAGCCACATATCTGCTGTCTACAGGGAAACACATCTAACCAAGAAGAACTCATTCAGACTCAAGTTGAAAGGATTGAAAATAATATTCCATGCAAATGGAAACCAAGAAAGAGCAGGAATACCTATACTTCTATTATATAAGATAGATTTCAAGGCAAAAGCTATAAAAAGAGACAAGTCCATTATATAATGATGAAGTGGTCAATTCAGCATGACAATATAACATTTCTAAATATATATGCACCCAACACTGGAGCACCCAGCTGTAGAAAGCAAATATTATGAGCACCAAAGAAAGATAGACCCCAATACAATAATTGTTGGTGACCTAAACATTCCACTTTCACCATTGGACAGATCATCGAGACAGAAAATCAACAAAGAAACATTGGCCTTAATCTTCAGTATAGGCCAAATGGACCTAATAGATATTTACAGAACATTTCATGCAATAGCTGCAGAATAAACATTCTTCTCCTCAGCTCATGGATCGTTGTAAAGGATAGGCCCTATACTAGGACACAAAACAAGTCACACAAAATTCAAAAAAAATGAAATCATATCAAGTATTTTCTCTGACCACAATGGAATAGTACTAGAGATACATAAAAAGAGGAACATAGGAAACCACACAAACCCATGGAAATTCAACAATACAGTCTCAAATGACAAGTGGGTCAAGGAAGAGATTAAGAATAAAATTCAAAAATTTCTTGAAAGACATGAAAATGGAAACACAGCATATCAAAACCTATGGGATACAGCAAAAGCAGTAGTAAGAGGAAAGTTTATACCAATAAGTGCCTACATCAAAAAAGTAGAAAAGCTTCAAATAAACAACCTAATTATACATCTCAAAGAACTAGAAAAAACAGAGTAACCACAAAAACCCAAATTAGAGAAGAAAAGAAATCATAAAGACTAGAGCAGAAATAAATACAATTGAAACAAAATACAAAAGATCAATGAAACAAAAAGTTGGGGTATTTTTGGAAAAATAAGAAAATTGACACTCTTTAAGCAAGACTAATTAAGAAAAAAGAAGACCCATATTAAGAAAATCACAGATGAAAAAACAGACATTACAACTGATACTGCAGAAATTCAAAGTATCATTAGAGATTACTATGGGCAACTATGTACCAAAATGTTGGAAAACACAGAAGAAATGGACAAATTCCTAGACACATACAACCTACTAAGATGGAACCAGCAATAAATCCAAAACCTCAATAAACCACTAGCAGGAAATGAGATAGAAGCAGTAATGAAAACTTCTCCCATCAAAGAAAAGCCAGGACACATTAGCTTCACTGCTGAATTCCACCAAGCCTTCAAAGATGAACCGGTACCAATCCAACTTAAACTATTCCAAAGTATCAAGGAAGAGGGAATACTCCTGAAATTATTCTATGTGGCCTGTATCACCCTGATACCTAAAGCAGACAAAGACACAACCCACAAAAGAAAACTCTAGGACAGTATCTCTGATGAAAATAGATGCTAACATTCTCAACAAAATACTAGCTAACAAAATTCAATGACACATTAAAAACATTATTCATCACAATCAAGTGGGATTCATTCCAGAGATGCAAGAATGGTTCAACACATGCAAATCAATCAATATGATATATCATATCAACAGAACAAGGGAAAAAAATGACACGACCATTTCAATAGATGCTGGAAAAGTAATCAATAAAATTCAACATCCTTCATGATAAAAACCCTGAAATAAACTGGGAATATTAGACACTTACCTCAACATGATAACAGCCATATATGAGATACCCATAGACAGTATCATACTGAATGGGAAAAAACTGAAAGCCTTTCTTCTAAACCTGGAAGAAGACAAGGATGCCCACTCTCACCACTATTATTTAACATAGTACTGGAAATTCTAGCTAGGGAAATCAGACAAGATTAAAGAAAAAAGTTAAGGGCATCCAAACTGGAAAGGAGGAAGACAAATTATCCTTGTTTGCAAACAATATGTACCTTATATTTAGAGAAACCTAAAGACTCCACCAAAAAAAAAAACAAAAAAAAAAAACCAGGCACACAAACTATTAGAACTGATGAACAAAGTCAGTAAAGTTGCAGGATAAAAAATCAACATACAAAAATCAATAGCATTTCTATATTCCAACAGTAAACAATCTGAAAAAGAAATAAAGTAATTCCATTTAATATAGCTACAAATGAACTTAATGAAAGAAGTGAAAGATCTCTATAATGAAAACTACAAAACTTTGATGAAAGAAATTGAATAGGACACAACAAAATGGAAAGATATTCCATGCTCACAGATTGAAAGAATCAATATTGTTAAAATGTCCATAACACAAAGAAATCTACAGATTCAATCCAATCCTCATCAAAATACCAATGACATTTTTCACAGACATAGAAAAAAAATCCTAAAATATATATGGAACCACAAAAAAACCAGAATAGCCAAAGCCATTCTGTGCAAAAAGAACAAAACTGGAAGAATCACATTTCCTGACTTAAAATTATACTACACAGCTGTAGTAACCAAACAGCATGGTACTGGTATAAAAAGCAGAGACATAGACCAATGGAACAAAATAGAGAACCCAGAAGTAGCAACAAATAAGATAAAATAACTACAAATAAAACTTAACCAAGAAGTGAAAAATCTCTGTAATGAAAACTATAAAACATTCATAAAAGACATTGAAGGGGACACACACAAAAAAATGAAAAGATATTCCATGTTCACAAATTGGAACAATCAATATTGTAGCTGTAGTGGCATAAAAACAGACACAGAGACCAATCGAATAGAATAGAGAACCCAGAAACAAATCTACACATCTACAGTGAACATATCTTTGACAAAGTTGCCTAGAACATACAGTGGGGCAAGGACAGTCTCTTTAATAAATGGTGCTGGGAAACTGGACACCATATGCAAAAGAATGAAACTAGACCCTTTTCTCCTACAAAAATCTAATCAAAATTGATTAAAGACTTAAATCTAAGACCTGAAACTATGAAACTACTATTAATACAAGAAAACACTGGGAAAATGCTTCAGGACATTGGTCTAGGCAAGCACTTCTTGAATAATATCCCAAAGGCACAGGCAACCAAAACAGAACTGGACAAATGGGAATCACATCAAGTTGAAAATCTTCTGCACAACAAAGAAAACAATCAACAAAGTGAAGAGACAACCCACAGATTGGGAGAAAATATTTTCCAACTACCCATCTGACAAGAGATTAATAATTTGAACATATAAGGAGCTCCAAAAAATGAATAGAAAAAATCAATTCATCCAATTTAAAAATGGGCAAAAGATCTGAATACACATTGCTCAAAAGGAAACATACAAATGAATGGGTAAAGAAATTGTCATACATTACAGATATCTTTCAATGTACTGAATTCCCATTCTTTGGCCAACAGGTATATAAAAAATGCTCAACATCATTAGTCATCAGAGAAATGCAAATCAAAACTACAATAAGATATCATCTCACCCCAGTTCAAATGGCTTTTATCAAAAAGACAGGCAATAATAAATGCTGGTGAGCATGTGGAGAAAGGGGAACCCTCTTACACTGTTGGTGGGAATGTAAATTAGTGCAACCACTCTGGAGAACAGTATTGAGGTTCCTCAAAAAACTAAAAACAGAACTACCATATTACACAGCAACCCCACTTCTAGGTATATGTCCAAGAGAAGGAAATTTAGTGTATTGAAAAGATATCTGTACTCTCATTTTTATTGCAGCACTACTCACAATAGCCAAGATTTGGAATCAACCTAAGTGTCCATCAATCGATAAATGGATAAAAAATAAATTGTGGTGTACATATATAATGTAATATTATATACCAAATAAAAGAATGAAATCATGCCATTTTTAAAAACATGGATGGAACTGGAGAACATTATGTTAAGTGAAATAAGCCAAGCACAGAAAATCAAATCTTTCATGTTCTCACTCATATGGGGGAGCTAAATATTATAAACAATTGATCTCATGGATACAGAGAGTAGAATCATGGTTATCAGAGGCTGGGAAGGGTATCAAGGAGGGGAGATAAAGTAGGTATCATTAATAGGTGCAAAAATATAGTTATACTGTTAGATAGAATGAACAATATTTGATAGTACAACAAAGTGACTATAATCAACAAGTTAGGATACATTTAAAAATGACTAAAAGAGAGAAATTGGAATGTTCATAAGACAAAGAAACAAATGCCTGAGGTGATGGATACCCTAATGACCTTGATTTAATTCACACTGTATGCTTGTGTCAAAACATCACATGTGCCCTATAAATATATACAACAGTTATGTAACCATAATAATTAAAAATTTAAAAAGACACCTTCATTTCCTTCAGTGGTCTGAAGTAAAAAAAAAAATAAAAAGACACCTTCACCCATATATTTATAGCAGCACAATTCACAATTGCAAATATATGGAACCAACCTAAGCGCCCACCAACTAATGTTAGGTTTTTTTCAAGTGTGGTATTATATATACTGTAGAATACTACTCCATCTTCAAAAGGAATGAAACAATGTCTTTTTCAGCAACTTAGATTGAACTAGAGGACATTATTTCAAGTGAAATAACTCAGGAACAAAAAAACAAAGACTGCGTGTTCTCACTTGTAAGTTAGAACTAAGCAATTGGTATGTATGGTCATACAGAGTGAATTAATGAACACTGGATACTCAGAAGGGGGAGGGTGCGGGACGAAAAATAACCTATTGTGTGCACTATTCAGGTGATGGATATATTAATAGCCTACACTTCTCCACTGTGCAATTCATCCATGTAACAAAAAACACTTCTGCCCCCTAAATCTATTTAAATAAACAAATAAAACTTCTGAAATTTGAAATGTTTGAAAGTGATATGAAGACTTTGAGTGGATATTTTAAAACTACAAAACTAAAAATTTCTTAAATAAAGTCTTATCATGTCATTATTGAGAGTCTGCTTCAAGAATTCATTATTATATGGGGCAAAATATGTATTTTTCAATTCGATGAAGAGTTTTCAAGATACTCTTAAAGGAATGACTTTTAAAACACACTGGAATCCCTTTGTAATACAGATTGTGAGAAAGAGAATTTAAATTCCTAAACGTCCACTAATACTTTTTTTTATTAGAAATAGAGTCTCTCGATAATTTCCAGGCTGTTCTTGAACTCCTGGGCTCAAGCAATCCTCTCACTTCAGCCTTTTGCATGGCTGGGACTACAGGCTCATGCCACTGTGCCTAGCTAAAGCTGCACAGTTTCTAATATTATTTGAGCCTAATTACAGGATCAAGGATAGAAACTGAGATAAAGATCACTCCTAAAGTCTATATGATATCAAAATAATAAGTGTCTAAGAAAAAAAAAGAAACTATATGCTATGTTCTATAAAGTTTTGAAAATGAAAGGCACTGGGCTGATTCCATGATTACTGTCATCAGCAATTAGATGAATTAAAGATGAATTTAGGCATAGGTATTATAAATGTTATGTTGGTATGATTTAAAAGTCACAGTATGAATACATATCCAAGTAAACCTTGACCAAATTTTATATTTCCTTGATTGTGAGAAAGCTTTTCCTAATAATTTTCCTTTCACAATGTATTCTCCAGCCCATTTTTTTTCAGCTCCCAGCTCCTCAAAGTATTTCTCAATTCTTTGTCATTTACCAAAGTAAAAATGTAAAAAAAAAAAAAATCAACTAGTACTATTTCTATAGAATGGTTTTCTCTGACCACCTTCCATTATAAACACAAAATGATGATAGGTAAGCCACTGCTAAATTTGAAGAGAAAATAATATACAAAACTAGATTCAGAGTGATAAAATTAATTTCACATGAAACCAATTTACCTTGGTATCAACACTGAAGTCTTCACCGTCTGATGTAGGCCATAAGTCATCAACATGCAGGTTGGTGGAAATCCTTTAGAGCAAAAATATACAACAAAAATAGTGAGGTCATCCCTTTAAATTAAACATCTGCTGGGTTATATCCAGGTGCACCCACCCAGAAACAATAAAACAAGGTGAAAGGTCAGCTATCTGTATATTAAGTGATGTTTCTTGATATAATTATTAAAATATTTGGTGTCTGTTTTAAGAAATATTCTAGTTACTTACTTCCGTCTCCACCTCTCACAATCTATGAAATGTTCAATGAAGACTTACTTTTAGTTTCATAACAAATATTGACAGCCAATATACTGGCAAAGCCTGAGTAGGATATGTCTTTGTACATTGTCTGTTCACTTAATGACTGATATGACTTTTGTTACCTGAACTGGAAGAAACCTGATAACCTAAAACAAGGTAGAAAAATATGCTGTCCCTTCCCCATTACATATCTCTGTTTCAAAGACTAATCTGGATCACTCAGAAAATTGGCCATCTTGGTTCTTCAGGATGGAAACCACCTAAGAAGGCCCCATTACTTCCCTTTACTCTAAAACCATACAGGGAGTTCCCTGAAACATTTGAAATGTTTGAAAGCTAAATGTACAAAAGAAAAATGTATATGTTGTTATTCGGGATATTGTTCCAAGAAAGAGTAAAAAATTAAAAATTATAATATCCAATTATTTTCCCTATCTAGAGGTCCTGACTTATTCAGTTCTATACGAACTAGCAAGCCCTTAAAAACCTTCACAGACACTCAGATAGCCAAGGAGAGAGACTACTGGAAAAAGAGAATCCTGGTAGTCATATTTCTACTTCTCAAAGTATTATCTAAGTGTCTTCCTTCCTATGGGCTCCCAATTCCAGATCCCTCTTCTGCAGGGCTCCATGGCAATCTCCAACCTTTAAATCATCAGTCTAATAAAGTACAGGTTCCTGAAAGGATAGGCTCAAATGACCAAGAGCAGGCATTCTCTATTTCCCTGCTCCTGGAAAGCAAACTAAATGGAGTCTCAGTCATCCTCTCCTAGCATAGGCATGTTACCAAATACCCATCTGAAGCTCCATGACTGATTTCCCAGCAAATCTTACCCCTGCTCTATTCTACATGTACATGGGAAGGACATCAGTGAAATGGGGGAAAAGGGAGAGATGAGGGGACACATGCCATGAGCCACTGATCTATGTAATACAGCCACCTCTAGCACCCTACTACTCAAGGGGCTGTAAGCCACCTCTCTGTAAGTTGGGGTGGAAGTAGATGATACCACATTCCTATCTGCTACAGAGACTCTTCCCAGTGGCTCAAATTCTTTTAATATCTTTTGATAGAAACTTCAAGTTTGTCAGTTCCTCCAATTAAACAAACAAAAAGCAGCAACCTGTTCAGGACTCCCTTAAACCCTCTATTTTAATGTGCCTTTCTAGATAACTCCAAACATCCTTTGTCATTCATTCATATGATTTGTCTTTATCAAACTTGTCAGAAGCCCCAATATTCTGATCTCTTTCTTAAACCTGTATTTCTCTCCAACCCAGCATTGTTTCTCTTCAAACTTGGTCTTCCCCTGCTAATCCCATTCTTATCCACTGCCCCTGGGATCACCAGCTAATTCCATTCTTATTCTCTTCCATTGGATTCACTAGACCCACTTCCCCTTTCTATCATTAAAACACTCCCCTACAGGATGATAAAGAAGGAAGAGTACTGGGCTTTGAATTAAGAAACATGAGTTCAAATCTCATTTCTACCACTTACTATATCCAAATCACTTAAATCTCTTTGGGTTTCAGTCCTTTGTTATTTACCAAAGTAAAAAAGTTTCAGGTATGCTATCTAAACAACTACTTGCCCAGGACATGAAACACAGGTTGAAGTACTAGAAGATATTTTGGTTAGTCTCCAAGATTCCTTAAAATCCTGAATTTCTATGTGCTTTGGATTCTCTCTATAGAAAAATAGGAAATATTTAACTGGCAGAAGTGGAAAAAAAAACAAATAAAAATCCAAGGAAAGCAGAATAGAAAGTAAAAAATATTAAGACAAGATTATAGAAAATCATGAAAGAATAAAAAAGACTCTGGAAAAAAATGAAAAAGCTTCATGGAATTAGGCAGGGGTACTAGCCTAATGGGAAAGCCAAATTGGGAAGTCATTAAGTAGAAAAATCAATTAGAAACAACTTCTAAATAGATGCTAAATATAATTAACATAACATGGCCTATATACAGATATCCTTCACTTACAGTAAAATAATTCCTTTCTAGAACTTACTGCTCTTGCTTATGTAAAACCTATGGTCCTGTGGCCACAGTGAAGTAAGATCTGCCCTAAAACCTTTGATGGTAAAAACAAGGACTGCAATTATCAAATATATTAGGACAAGCTCTTGGAATAACCAGACTTCGAAGAAAAACTCTTGATGAGAGTTAACATATAACTAAATTGGACTTTCTTCACTGATCTAATTTGAGCCTATACCTTGATCCCAATACTGCACAGGTTTCTATTGATTTTTGCTGAGGGGCAAGAAAAGGGATATGGGAGCCAGGCAGGCTTATAATCATATTATGGCTCAGCTACTTGTTAACTATGGGATCATCATGGGGCAATTAATTAACTTCTTAGAACCACAGTTGCTTTATTAGTAAAAAGTAATAGCATGGATTCTTTGCAAAGCAGTCATGATGACTACAGGAGATATGAAATGTCAAGCACATAATATGGTGTGTAGCCCAGAATAGAACACTCAACAAATATTAGATTACTTTCTCTGTATTCCCTTAGTTAACATATAATTTTTTAAAATCTGCAAAATCCTACCTGTTTATAGGGTCTTCAGAAATCCCATCCACTATTAAAGAAAAAAGTAAAGTTTTTTAGTCAACAATAGAAAAATATAGAATATTAAAAGCATAAGAGGGCATGGTGTTATGTGTCTATAATCTTAGCTACTTGGGAGGCTAGGGCAAGAGGATCCCTTGAGAAGCCCAGGAGTGAAACCAGCCTGTGCAACACAGCAAGACTCCACCTTCACAAAAAATAAATAAATAATGCACACTTTTGTACATGTTTAGACCTTGTAACAAATTAAGCATAAGACTCTGATGGCTTTGTTACAAAGTATTCTTTTGGGGTCATACATGGGGACTATACTAGTATTAATATTATTTATACTATTGGTAGGCAATTAATACATTAATAACTCTTACCTCCCCTTCTTTGTATTTACCAAAGACAAGGAAGAATGGTATTTATCAAACTTCAATATCTACAAGTGAACTGTTGTGTACAATAATCATAATCCTAAGTGAATCCTACCAGACTGACAGAAAATGGTCTCACTAGTAGAATCAGTATTACAAGCAGACAGTGTCAAACTTAAACACCATGATTTCTTGACTAAGAGACTGGGAGCTGTAAGAACAGAGTATACAGTAGTCCCCCTTATCCACTATATGTGAGGAAAAACACATTGTGTTCTCACACCACAGCAGCAATTATCAATACAAAAGATTTCTGTCACCAAATGTGGTGGTGGTGTGGGGGCTGGGGGTCCCCTACAAAAACAATCAGGCAATTGATTCTGCAGCAGACACCAGCTGAGTCCTCTAATTCAATTCTAACCCTATCTCCATGGAGATAGCTTCAGATCCCATAGGTTGAGGCTCAGGCCCCAAGGCTGGCTTTTTCCCACACCAGTCACAAATATGGGCTTCCAGAACTTCTGACTAATCAGATTCAAGTCAAGCTTCCTACAATTCCCTCTTTGGGTTCCATTAATTCACTAGAAAGGCTCACAGAACTCAGAAAAAAACATGTTGCAAAAGATACAGATGAAGAGAGGCATAGGGCAAGGTATGGGGGAAGGAGTGGGGAGATTCCATACTGTCCCAGGGGTGCCAACCTAGAAGAACCTCCACATATCCAGCCACCTGGAAGCTCTCTGAACTCAGTCCTCTTGGGTATTTATGAAAGTTTCATTACAGAG
>JAKFHU010001717.1:0-49371 GCA_023783475.1 Daubentonia madagascariensis | reverse complement strand
AAAAGTACTTTTTTTTTTGAAGTTGACTTAGCTTATTTTTAACTCTTTTTTAAAACGATGTTTGAGTAATCCCAAATTTTTTTTGGAACACAAAACATTGGATGGCTGTCTATCCATCCCATTGGATGGGAGTGCTATCTCCCTTTGCACTGTCAGAGAATTATTAGATTAGACAAAGAAATCATAAATGGGTCACGAATTGGGGAAAAAGAAACCTGCCTCTGGGAGCAATTTTATCATATCATCATGCCTTACCTGTTATGTTCACTTTAAGGAAGATCATGACTTTTGATTTATTTCTCTCTGAACCAATATTCTTTTCATTCCATGTGTGACTAATGAAATCGAGGTTTGCAAATGAGTTGTTTTATGTCTTTAAATGATTTCTAAAGCTGTTTAAAATTTTGCCAACGGATAAATACTGCTTGTATTAACTGCAAGGTTGTCGTTGTTCAAGGAGGTCTGGTTTTCCAAAAGCTAAAAGTACTGTGCGCCAAGCATGAGCTGCAAGGAGCTGCAAGGATCTGCCAAACAACTGTTGTTCATGAAGACATCCTTTTCTTTTCTTTTCTTTCTTTCTCTCTTATTTTTTTTTGGTTAGTTGCTCTCTTAAGATTGCTACAGGATATTGTCTCTTACTTTAAGTAGTCCTACATTTAATGAATTCAATCTCTGGTTGAAGTTTGAGGGGTTCGTAATGAATGAAATGCATAATTACATAATGTTTTCAATTCCTAAGATAGTGAGTGGAGAATAGAGGACCAGGAACGCAAGGGCCACACCAACTAGACTTGTGACCCCAGAGTCACTGGCCTCCCCTCCTCTGGCCTCATGCCTACCCCTTGTTCACTGTGGGTCAGCTGTGTTTACCTCTCACTTTCCACAGGCTGTGTCTAACTTTTAGGTTCAGCGCCAACTGATTTGGGAGCATGGACCCTTTAGGGAATCTCATGAAAACTATCAGCCCACTTCCCAGAAAAAATGCATGTAAACATACACATTACATACGTTTTCAGAGAGTTCTTAGATGTGCTGAAGTCCATATGAGAATCCCCTGTGAGTTCCCAAACTCAAGAATGAGAACTTCTCCTCCGAACTTATCCAATAATTCTGGAAAAGTAGCTCCTGGAAGATCTAAATGCAACTTCATGACACAAAATTGAAAATACTTATATTATCAAGTGGGAATCTTATATCAGGCTAATTGGTTACAGTCTGAGACTTTATTGGCTGACACCCCAAATCTCCTCTGTCCTCCATCTGCCTGACCAAGACGGGACTACTTACCAGCCTTAAGGTCTCACACATTAAGGCTTCTAACCAGGCTGCAGCATCAGTTTGCCTCATTGCTGAACCAGCAAGATATGGGTACCTAGGTCTCATATCTCCAAGTAAAGAGGCAGGTCTGACATAAGCACAAAGGTCACAAGACAGGTAGGGCCCCAGCTGGCCAGAGAGGCCCCCAAAGGCCTCTGGGACAAGTACTAGCTGATGCATCCAACCTTCTGTAGGGTCTAAAGCTCGACTGGCCCATTCTCATGAGGGGCATGAGTGCACTCACACTAAGGAGATAGAAGCTTACTAGTTGAAACTCCTCAAGCTTTAAGGGCATGGCTCGGGATGTTTGGACACTTGCAGAGTTTATCCACCTGCCTCTGTTCCTCCACAGCTCCGGCTCCTGTATGAATGCAATCCTATTGCCTACATCATTGAGCAGGCAGGGGGCTTGGCGACCACAGGCACCCAGCCTGTACTGGACGTGAAGCCTGAGGCTATTCACCAACGAGTCCCCCTCATTCTGGGGTCCCCAGATGATGTGCAGGAATATCTTGCCTGTGTGCAGAAGAACCAGGCAGGCAGGTAGTGAGTTTGACCCCACAAGCCCTCTTCTCTCTGTCTTGCATCTTGTCCTGAGGACCCTAAATGAATGATAAACAGAGACGGTGGTGATGAGAATGCAAAAGCAAGTCCACCTAATCACATGTGGAAGAGAAATAACAAACTGCTAAGGACAGGTTTACAGGGCAGGGGTGATTCTGTGGTCAACATAAAGGGCTAAAAATAAAAACCCACATGTGAAAAGAACGACTTTGATTTGTCTTCTGTCATGAACAGCAGATGGCGATGTAATTCTAAATCCATCAACCCAAGTAATCAGCACCTATATACACTTGGGGGCAAAAAGTGCATAGATTGGTTAAGAATTTGTCTGGGTTGGCTGAAATTTGAACCTAGTGTCTTATCCTACAGTGATTAATTTCCTCCCTCATAAATATATATGCTGAATTAAATTCTTTTTAAAATATATATAATTTTGTGGGGTACAAGTGCAATTTTGTTACATGCATAGATTGTGTAATGGTGAAGCCAGGCCATTTAGGGTATCCATCACCCAAATAACATATTTTGTACCCATTAAGTAATTTCTCCTCATCTACCCCCCCTCCCGCCTCCCTACCCTTCCAAGTCTCCATTGTCTATCATTCCACACTCTACTTCCATGTGCACACATTATTTAGCTCCCATTTATAAGTGAGAACATGCAGTATTTGTCTTTCTGTGTCTGACTTGCTTCACTTAAGATAATGGCCTCTAGTTCCATCCATGTTGCTGCAAAAGGTGTGATTTCATTCTCTTTTATGGCTGAATAGTGTTCCATTGTGTATATATGCCACATTTTCCTTATCCAATCCTCCGTTGATGGACACTTAGGTTGATTCCGTATCTTCGCTATTGTGAATAGTGCTGCAATAAACATATGAGTGTAGGTATCTTTTTGATATATTGATTTCTTTTTCTTTGGGTAGGCTGAATTAATTTCTTAGAATAGTTTTTGTCTCTTGTTTTAGATAAGTTTCAAGTTGGAAATCTCATGGCTATTAAATTCTG
Source organism: Daubentonia madagascariensis (assembly GCA_023783475.1). Lineage (NCBI taxonomy): Eukaryota > Metazoa > Chordata > Mammalia > Primates > Daubentoniidae > Daubentonia > Daubentonia madagascariensis. The sequence goes on along the minus strand of JAKFHU010001717.1, from coordinate 46,482 downwards.
AAATTTCTGATAAAGCCTTTTTTAGGAGTCTATAATTTGGATGACCAGTCACTGTTTGAATGGAAAACATGGTCACCAGTTGACAAAAGCTGATACTAAATGGAGTCAATATTTAAAAATTTATATCCACTTTTCTCAACCCCTTAACCTTGCATTTTCAGTTTGGGGGGAAATGTTTTAATCTATCCTAGGGCCTAACCAGACTGCACTGGTTAAAAGACTCCTCACGTGTCCAGGTTATGTCAAGATTAGAGAGGGGGTAAAATGTGCATGCAAAATCTCAGCTTGTTTTAACAAGAATTGCTCTGTGTGTCTAGGGACCTGGAGACCAAAACATTCTTATTGAAATATTGACAAATCAAATCCCAAAGTATTTAAAACAAAGATACATCAGGATAAAGTCAGACTTAACCCAGAAATTCAAGAATGAGTCACCATGATAAAATCTATTACAGTAATTCATTAGATTAAGGGAAAAGGCAGTGTTGTGGAGGTGGGGGCTCAGGGGGGCAATGGGAGGAAGCAAGGGCTGTCTTTCCCATGTTTTCCTTAGGCAGGGTGGTGTGCACAACCTGCAGGCATATTTCAACTTAGGTATAATTGAATACTCAACATTGCTCCTCAGTCCACCATGGCTTGGCAGCTGTAGCAGACGCAGCAAAAATTTAATACATAACCAAAACTTTTTCATCTTCCCAAAAAGGAACAAAGATTTTCTTTATGTAGGAAGAACTGTGATTCTAAAAAATGGGCTTTTAATGCTTTCTTAGGCACTTTATCTAAGACTTATATCCCAAAGATTCGAATTGAAATCTTCACTTCAAAATATCTTAGGAATACCTTGATTTAGTGAGTTTGCAGTGTGTAGTGTCAAGAGTACCCAGCCAGGAGTAGCAGGTCTTGTTGGAGGCAAAGCTGATAAGCAGCACCTTCAGTCTTGGCCTACATTCCTCTGATGGATGTGGTAGCTGCTCAGGGAAGATCCACTGGCTGTTCATATGCATTCTTCTTAAAGTTGAGACTCTGGGTCCCTGCAGGTCAAATCCAAGGACAGGGACTAGGGAAGAAGTTGGGACTCCCATTCCGTTCTCAGAGGCTACACATCATATCAAACATTTGAGGGCATCATTGCAAGGATGCCTTGATGACCAGTGATTTCATAGGCAGAGTCCAGAAAGATCATTGGTTGGGCTTTCTGCCTAAGGGATCTGAGAACCTCTTCCCTCCTCATTACCTTTCCAATTTAAATGATTGTGTCTGCCTCAGGAGAAATCCAATTGTTCTTTCCAACTTTAAGGATTCCCAAAGAGTATAGTACACAGATCTGGCGTCACTTGGGGGATGTGGGACCCTTGATGGAGGAAGTGGTCTCCAATTGCACTTTGGGCAGATGGGCTTCAGCAACTGGGTTGCAGACCCATTAACACATCAAAAAGAGAAAAGCCACGGGACCATTTTAATAAGTATTTTTTAAAAATAAGAAGAAAACAAGCTGTTTCAAGTTGGTGGGAAGGAATGACTGGTGTTAGGATAATTAGCTAGTCACTTGGGAAAATAAATAAAGCTTGACCCCAAAACATATTCCAGGTGGATTACAGAATTAAACATAAAAAAACTATAAAGTTATTACAAAAAGATCAAGGGGAGTATATTTATGACCTTAAATGGGACCAAAAGATACAAAGCGACAGATATAAAGGAAAGATAAATGTGACATCAAAATGACACACCATGGAGTGAGGACAATTGACAGCCAAGGAGAAAATATTTGTACCATATGACAAAAAAATGAAACAGCAAGAATCACACATGTTAAGAGGAACAAGATAAACTATCCATAGAGAAACTAAAGATATGAAACTGCAGTTTGCAGAAGAGAAAGCATGAGTCACCAACAAACACATGAGAAGGTGGTTAGCCTCGCTGATGATTAGGGAAATGAAAAGAAAACAAAATACCACTCTTCGCTTATCAGATTGATAAAAAAACAACAAAGGCTGATATTTCACAGGTGCCCGGGGTGCTGGGAGACAGCATTCCGTCACCCTCCTGGGGAGAGAGATTCTGGGCACAGCCCTTCAGGAGGGCAATTTGGCCAGTTCTGTTAACATTGGCAAGTCTAAATGTGCAGTTCCTTTTGACCCAGCAGGCCTACATCTTGGTGTCTGAAAAAAACCCTGTATTTGCCTTTTAAAAGTTACATATTGTTTGTAACAGTAAAAAGACGAGAGCAATTTAAATGTCCATCAGCAGGGTGGGAGTTGATAGGTGGAAAACTATGCAGCAGTTTGAATAAGATGGGACTTAGAAACCCACTCCAGTATCTTATGAATATGGAAATAAATGCATTCCATGTTTTTATGCAAAGACATCCTTAACATCAAAATAGACAAATGCAGAAATAAATAAATATATTGGCTAGAACCCTAAGGACCTTTTACTTCCTTCCAACCTCATGGTCATTAACATGTTCTTTACTCTCTGGCTTCACTTTCATCTAATGACGTCTAATCTACCTCCTTTTTTCTTCTATGAGGAAGAGAAAAAAACATGAGAAAAATATGAAGGAAAAGTAGGAGATGGTGGGTAGGTGGGTCTACAAGGTGGGAAGGTGGGTCTGTGTATCAGTCGGGTTCTCCAACAGGATACACACGCATGCCTGTGCACACACACACACACACACACATATGCACACACACACACAGATTTACTTGAAGGAATTGGTTCGCATGGTTGTGGGGGCTGGCAAGCCTGAACCCTGTGGGGCGGGCGGGTGCGCTGGAAACTCAGGCAGGGTTTCTATGTTACACGATCCAGGCAGAATTCCTTCTTTTCCAGGAAAACTCAGTTTTACTCTCAAGTAAAACTTCCTTCCATTGACCAGATGAGGCCCTCTCACATTATCAAGGGTAATCTCCTTTACTTAAAGTCAACTGATTGTAAACGGTAATCTCATCCTCAGAGTAACTTCATGGCAACCTCTAGACTAGTATTTGACCAAAGAACTGGGCACCATAGCCTAGTCAAGTTGACACATAAAATTAAGCACCACAGTCCATGAGTAGAAACAGGAAAGATGACCAAGCAGTAATGGTAGGTGAGAAAGGCATTTTGCAAATGGATATGATGTTATGCCACTTTGTAAAATAAAATTTTTTTAAAAACCAAAAAAATCCCCCAAATTAAAAAAAAATATGTAGTGGAGAAAAGAGCAGGAAGGGGCCTCCAAGGGTTGCCAACCTGAGCTGTACTCATTTGGTACTTGGGCTACTAATTGCTACCGGAAACAACAGACAAGCCTTCTCTGACCAGGCCCCACAAGGGAACGCCTGTCAAGGGAGTCTGGGCATTCGGAGTCTGGGTGCTTGTTACATGCTGTAGACATTCTCTGCCCTGCTGATAGGGCCTTGGCCAGCTGGAGGGCCCCGAGGCAAGGCTGCTCATAGCCAGCCCTTGAGAAACCCGAAGCCATCAGCAAGAAGCAAACAATTCAGGGTTTCTGGGACAAAGGGAAATAGAGGCACACATGGGCACTGCCACAGGTATCGCCTGTGTTTGGAACTTAATCATCTGAGCCCAGAAGCAGCATTACTATCACAGGGTCATCGCCCAGGGTGTGGCCCATTTTTCTTGCCATCGTCCTGGAATCCTGTGCTCATGGTGCCCATAACTGACCCATAACTGGAACATTTAGTGATAGATGCTCTTTCTCTCTTTTTCTTTACACATTGTGCCAAGAGTTGGATGGTTTTCCTTTTGCTTTTAGATTATGCTATCAGTCAAAAGGGAAATGAGTTTAGAAAATACAACCAGCTTCAAAATCTTTATGCAAAACACATAAATGTGGCCTAGTTACCATCACAAAACACTGGCACACACAAGCAGGGCTGTAATTGCTTACGTTTGTAACCATACTTTGGTGATAGTGATTGGAATACACGTGCTGCCACCAATGGAAGCTTCCTAAGGACTCTGAGCCCTTAGCTCTCTTCTCCCCCTTCCCTCCAGCCCCTGACAACCACTAATCTCCCTTCTGTCTCTATGGACTTGCCTCTTGTAGATACGAATGTAAGTGGAATCATACAATATGTGACTTTTTGTGTCTGGCTTCTTTCACTTAATGTAATATTTTTGCGGTTTATTCAAGTTGTACCATATATAAGTACTTCATTCCTTTTTATGGCTGAATAACATGTCATGTATGGATACACTGCACTTTATTTACCCATTCGTCAACATTTTGGGTTGTTTCCCCCTTTTACCTATTGTGAACAATGCTGCTATGAACGTTTGCATAATAAGTTTTTGTTTCAATACCTGTCTTCAGTTATTTGGGATATATACCTAGGAGTGGATTGCTGGGCAATACGAGAATTCTATGTTTAACTTTTTGAGGTATAATACTTTTAAAATATTGTTAACAATAATAGAAAGAATTTCAATCAAGTGGAAACATGGACTGTTTATTTTTATTTTTTTCCTTGGGTCTTTCTCTGTTTAATATTAATAATTGAAGGTGCTTAATCAAATAAAACAACAGCTTCATGCCAAACCCCATTATACCAGCCTCTCTTACTTTCAACTCTGCTCTCTCTCTTTGCAGAGAATTTCCGAGGGCAGCAGGCACAGGTTATTTTCTGTACCTTTCTTTCAATGTCTCTAAGGGATCACTGCAAAAATCTCCAGTTCAACTCAGACTTCTGGTTTACCTCCTTTCGCTATTCTTAATTCCTTAGGTTCCTATATTGCTAATTATTCCTAATAGAAATGCCTTCAAACAGAATTATAGAAGAAAATCTGAGCATAAGGTAGCAGAATTACATGAAAAGGAAACTGACAGCAAGGGGAGAATTATTGCATATTATACCCGAAATCCAAGGAGGCTACAGAGGTTTGCCAACTGGAGACACAGGGTTCCAAATTCAGCTTTATCCCTACGAGACGTGTCCTTAGCAGTTACTCATCCCTCTGTGCCTCACTTAGACCTCTTGATTCCTAATATTAATATTTCTTCCAATACAATATTCAAATGAGTTTGTTCCTATTAACTTTTTCTTCTTCTTGAAGAGAGAAGGATGTGCTAGGCAATTTTCATTCTCTTACTTTTTGATAACAGCATCCAGATAACCGTTGCTTGAATATGTCCGCTGAGAGACATGTCCCCAAAGGTTCCTGTCATGTATGGGTAATGAAAGGTAAATCAATGTTTTCCCTAGGTGTGGCAGCCAGTCCCCACGGTGGCCCCCCAGTGATCCCTGTTTCCTGGTATTTGCACCCTATATAGTCCCCTCTCACATTGTCCTTGGGTTACTCTGACCACTCATATATGGCAGAAGTGATGGTAAGTCACTTCTGAGATTAGGTTATAAAAGACACTGAGACTTCCATCTTGGTCACATTTGCTTTCATGGAACATCACCCTGGGGGAAGGCAGCTGCCATGTCCTGAGGAGAGGCCCCCGTGATGAGGAACTGGGGCCTCCAGCCAACAGCCAGTGAGAAATTGAAGCCAAAGCTTTAAATGATGACAGCCCAGCCAATGTCTGGAATGCAATCTCCTGAGGGACACTCTGAGCCAGAACCACCCATCTAAGTGCCTCTGAATTCCTTACCCACAGAAACTGTGAGACAATAAATATTTGTTGTTTAAATCTCTAAACTTTTGGGTAATTTGTTATGCAACAATAGATAACTAATACACTTGTGTGGCTCTTCTGCTAGCAATATTTTCTGAATATAAGTAAAAATTTGTATTAGTAATAGACTTGTAAAAAGTCACTGGCAGCACCTAATATTATAAATTCTTTGAATCTTAGAACTGGCTTTACCCTGCATTTGGGGATCTTCTCCAACCCCGAACAATGACCCAACGCACGAGAGCCACTCACTGTCCTCTCACAGTGTCTCCTTTCCTCCTGTCCTCCCATCTGAATCTGACCGATCCTTCAGGGGATTTCTCCCACCCAATCTGTCCTGAGAACAGTTCCGTCATTCTTTCTACTTACATGGACCTTGCTATTCTCTGAATTCCTGTAGTTTTCATCCTGTTATCCAGGCTTTTCACCTATCAACTCATTAATAGCAGTTCAAAACACAGACCTGGATACTGAGCTGGCACCTGCCACTCACTCATGCTGGGACCTTGAACAAATAGCTTAACTTCTTTGTGACTTGGTTTTATTATTATTAAAATGAGACTAGAAATAAGAAAACTAAATGAGCAAATGTGTATAAACCACAAAGGACTTGACACACAAAAAAAGACAGGATTTAATTAATGGTGAATATTTATTATTATGTCAACTTTTAAGTGTATTAAACACCTTTTGGGAGAAGGATGTCTGCCCTGTCCTCATTTCTCTTTTATGAGAATGTCTATTCCCACCGCAGGCGGAGTCTCTGGAAGCCACCTCTGCGGTGTGGGTCTCCACCGCTGGCTGTCGCTAAGGGAGGTCTCTTGACTCAAGATGGACGAATTGGATGGATTCGCTCTTCTGGAAATATTCAGTTTGGTGGTCAACATTAGCTGGTTCCTCAAACTGAGATGTAATTTGGGGAGTCCTAAGTGGTCATGTTTGGCTCTGTGCCCACCAGTGAAAGCTGGATTGCACAGAGCGAGAGGGGAGGAGGAAGCAAGCAGATGGGGACAGAGGAACAGACAGGGAGAAAGAGAGAGACATAGAAAGAGACAGGGAAAGAGAGATAGAGACAGAGAGAGACAATAAAGAGAGAGTAGTATTGAGGCGCTGGCATTTTTGCTGCTCGGGTACCGAGCAAGAAGCTGAGAGAATCAGAGGTGCCATCTGCTGCCATCCGCTCCCACCACCCATGGGCTGCCAGAGACACTGCCCCTCGGGGCGATCGATCGGGAGGGTCTGGTGCACCAGGCGAAGCTGGCCAAGCAGGCTGAACGACGCAACGAAATGGCAGAATCGATGAAGAAAAAGCAGCAGAGATGGATGTGGAGCTGGCAGGTGAAGAAGGAAATCTACCTGTTGCATATATAATAAAAATGCAATCGGAGCTAGAAAGCCTCCTGGAGAATAATCAGCAGCATTGAACAAAGAACAAAACAAGGGAGGAGAAGACGAACTAAAAATGATGCGGGAATATCGGCAAAGGGTTGGGACTGAGCTAATCTGTTGTGACATTCTGGATGTACTGGACAAACACCTCATTCCAGCAGCTAACACTTGGTGGTCCAATGTTTTTTATGATATTAATAAAATGAAAGGGATCTGGCAGAATTTGCAGCAGGAAATGACAGGAAGGAGGCTGCAAACAGCCTGCTCTAAAGCTGCTGGTGATATTGCAATGACAGATCCTCCACCAGCGCATCCCGTTCGCTTAGGTCTCGCTCTCAATTTTTCCGTATTCCACTGTGAAATTCATAATTCCCCTGGCTGTGCCTGCAGGTTGGCAAAAGCAGCTTTTGCTGATGCAATTGCAGAACTGGATAGGCTGAGTGAAGAAAGTTATAAGGACTCTACCCTTCCCGTGAGGTTGTTCCGTGATAATCTGACGCTGTGGACTTCGGACGTGCAGGATGGTGGGGAAGAGCAGAATAAAGAAGTGCTGAGGATGTGGAAGATGGAAATCAGTGAGACATAAAAGCCAACACGAGAAGCCATCTCTGACCACCCCACTGCTCCCCATCCTGCCCCTTGGAAATTCCCCATGGTCACTGAGAACCACCAAATCTGACTTTTACATTGGTCTCAGAATTTGGGTCCCTGCCCTGTTGGGTTTAAAAAAAAAATTTTTTTTTAACCATTTTCAAAAGTTCTTAAAGGCAAGAGTGAATTTCTGTGGATTTTGCCGGTCCCGGCTTTTAGGTTCTTTAAGACACTAACGGGACTGACAGAGGCCTTTTCAGCATTTTGTACCAGATGTGGCAAGATCACTATTAGAAACGGAAATTACATTTGAAAGCCATTAGCCTTCTAGGTGATGCAAGCATCTAAGAGAGATGATCACACTATAAAGGCATACAAGGTATCATTTTTCCTTTGTCTAATTGTTTAAACCCAATCTTATACCAATGTTTAAAATTAATTGGGTGTTAGCTTGAGGTGGTTAAAGGTTGTTGGGGGAGTTTGTTGTAATGGTTTTGCTGTAAAGAGTGGTTCAAATTGTGCTGAAAGGCATGGTGCTGGTAAGAGTTCAACAATCCCTCTGCGTACTTTCGCTGTCCCTCTGAGGCAGGTTAGCATTGAAGGTGGTATGGGAAAGCCAAGGGAATTCTTAGATGAAACCTCAGGCTGTCCCTTCTATAAAAGAAAAACACCTGCAGTCTCTTTTAGACCCAAAGACGATCTCAGTTCAAAATTTAAAATGTCCCCATAACCCCAGTCCACTCATGAGAAGAACGTCAGACAGACCCACGTTGGAGGACACTCTGCGGGACACGTGGTCATGATGCCTGGAGACCGGCAAGGCCATGAAAATAAGGGAAGGATAAGAAACTGTCAGAGACAGAGGGGCCTGGGGGACCTGGCAGCAAAATGCTGCACAGTACCCTGGATTGAATCCTGGAACTGAAAGAAGATGCTGTTGGAAAAATCAGTGAAATCTAGATAAAGGCTGGAGCTTAGTTATTAGTAATACACTAATGTGAGTGTCTTAGTTTTGACAAATGTACCGAAGCCATCTAAGATGTTAGCTGCGAGAGAGGCCATGTGAAGGGAATATGGGAACTCTCCATTCTATCTTTGCAACTTTTCTGTGATCTAAAATTTTTTTTAAAGTTTCTTTTAAAAAACTAAAATATCTAGTCCAATTTAATCATCAACCTTCCAAATTTCATTTACAGTTGAAGCTTCTCCCCACTCCCAGCTCAGAATTGCTTCAGGCTCTGAAGAGGGGCGGGTAGGGGTCATGGTACCTTCCTATTGGTCAGCCTAGTAGTGTTCCTCCTCCTCCATCTCCTGAGAGCAGCCACAGCCCCTGTGGGCTGGAGCTGGGAAGGGAGGGGGAGACAGGAAAGGTCTCTTTGACAGGCACTGATGTCATCCTGCTTGGCGTCCTCTGGGTGTGGCAGATTCCCCAAGCTGAGGCCTTCATATGGTTCTGGAAGTTTCCCTCACTGGGAACATTCGACTGTAGATGCCTTTAAATGGGCAGCCGCTGTCTGTGGGATCATTAACCCTGCCTCCGATGTGCACACACAGAAGCACGCACACACTCTTCCAGGTCAGATGGCACACCTCCAGGCTCTTGGTGTCAAGGTCGCCTCCTCCTGTCCAGAAGCCCTTTGGGATGGGGCTGTCCTTTAAAAGTCTTGTTCTATTTTGCTCTCAGCCTTCGGTGCACCTGCAGAAACTGAGAACTGTTACACTCCCACAACCTTGTCCACGTGCAATCAAAAGCGCCTTGACTAAGACTCTCAAAAGGGCCATGTGTGTTCTCTGCCTTTTAGCCTCTGACTACAGACAAGACCAGACAGCATGTAGCAAAGGCTTCACCCCACGCATTTAATCCCCCCTCATAGAAGGAAGTTGAATGATCTGGCTGCTAAACCCTAGGTCCTATTTAGTGGTCAAAATTGCTCAAGGAGAACCCATTTAACATATTAAATGACTTTACTTCTATTGTTCTGGGCCAAGTATATCATCTTTCTGAAAATCCCATCAGTTGTAGAGCCATAAGGATACATAAAATATATTGAGCACCGTGCTAAGTATTTTTCATGGATTTTTTTTTCATTTAAGCTTAAAATAAACCATTGAGTTAGAAGGTATCATCATTGCCACACTACAGTTAAGGAGATGGAAGTGCACAGAATGAAGAAATTTGGTGAGGCTGAGAGAGCAGCAGCCAGGATTTGAACAGAGGCCAAAACTCTTGGCTTCTAAACTCTCATTTTTCTTCTCCCAAGCTATTTCCATAGTTCCTTTCCCGCATAGTTACCTCTCACTTTTGCAGTGAGAACAGCCATAGTGAACACATTGCTCTCCTACAAGCATCTTCTCAGTTTTGAGCATGGCTCACACCAGAGGATTACCCTATGTCCTGTTCCTGTACTGTGACTCATTTCTCCTCCCCAGCCCCACTGGGGCACCTGGCCCCTGGACCCCCTACATCCTGGACACTCGGTTATGGCCTGTTCTTCACTGAGTCCTTCAGTCAGCAACTGGAAAGGGCAGGACCAGATGGCCAAGCTTTTATACCCTTTCTTCTAGACCTATGCTGTTCAATATAGTAGCCACCAGCCTAGTGTGGCTATTTAAATTTAGATTTTAATGAATTAAAATTAAGAAAGATTATAATTTTTGTTCTTCAGTCAGGCTAGTGACATCTCAAGCCCACATGTTGGACAGCACAGATATGGAGCATTTCTCTCATGTCAGACAGTGCTTTTGGACAGCTCTGGTGGCCATTCTGAGCTTAAAGAGCTTAAGGATCAGGATCAGGATCTGAACCCAGCTGGGCTGCCTCTGGAGCACACACACCTGACCTCTACTTCCTTCAGGTCCCTTGTCTTCTGGTCCTCAGCTGCTCACTCCCAAAGTGTGCTTCCTGGGGGCAGCCACCTCCCCTCCCTCTGTCCTCTCTCCACCACTGCCCAGGAGGGTGCCCACTGCTCTTGAGGGCATCCCCATTAGTCCAAGTCAGAATTCCCCCTTGTTTCTGTAGATAGAGCTTCTCAGATCCACAGTGTGTTTCTGGGCTCTCACTGTATCTGTGTGTCTCATCAGACTTGGATGCTCCCAAGGCCTCTGGCTCTTCAGCTAAAATTGCTTTTGCATCCATAAGAAATCCCTACCAGGACTCCCAGGCGTTGCCCATGGAAAGGATCAAGCACTCACACTGGTCTCCTGATATGTAATGTGTAGACTAAGCCTTTGAGGGCTAAAGACACCTAATCCCTAGTCTTCAATTCACGGAACTTTTAAGGGATTTTATGTAAAAGCAAGCAAGCAAGCAAAACCAAAACCTAGAGACAATTCCTCTTAAGCTAAGCACAGGTTTATATTAAATCTAGATTTTTACCTTAAATAACAACTAGAGAACTTTGGAGCCTTGCTTTATGTTGGGCAATTGTGTAATTTATTTTGTTGTTTAGAATTCTTTTTTTGAAAAAGAAGAGAAGGGCCAATACTGAAAAATGGATTAATACATTGGGCTCAGTAGTCTAATATTGTTATGATTTCAATGATCACCAGACTTTCTATCTTTTAAGAGTGACCAGAAGAGTCCTGGGGCTCCCTTCGTTGGCTTTCTGGAGCAGAAAAGGGGTTACTCCACTTGAGCAAAGTTTACAGTGCGGGGGAGCTAAAAACAGCCTGCTTCATATATTGTATGGCACAAGTCCTACTTGTTAAGCATACTGGTTACAATAGTATGTATATCATACCCACACAGGAAATATATCAACTGTGCTGATTACCTCTCCAGAAGAATAACTTCTGAAGAGTAAAATAATAATTTTAATCTATATGAGACTCTGTGTCTTTCAAAGTACTTTTACAAGATGTTTTTGTGGAACAATGGAAGGCTCTCCCAGACTCCCCCCAAGTCCACCTCAGGGCCCGTGGGGTAGTTGGCCCTCTGCTCGTAACATGCTAAGAGCTTTATTTTAAAAGCAAATCTTATCCTTCTTTAAAAATGGCACTTTCCATTTAATGTTTTCTCTTACGTTCACAAACTTGCATTCTTTATAATGGTTTTTTTTTTTTTGCAACTGAGAACATTTTCCATTTGAGCATGTGTTCGATAAATCAGCTTTGCTTCCACATTTCCAGGCACGTTTTGGCTCTGAGGACTCGGTCCTAGGGCAGTGATTCCCAAAGTGGACCCACAGCTTCAGTGTCAGCATCACCTGGGCTCTTGTTTGAAGTGCAGTTTCCTGGCCCTCCCCAGGCTACAGAGTCAGAAACTCTGGGGCTGGGCCCAGCAGTTGTCTCCCCACATGCCCTCCAGGGGATTCCGATGCACTAGAGTTTGGGAACTGCCCTAAAGTGTAATCTCTTGAGAAGCCTCAGAACAGTGGCAGACAAAGGCAGTATTAGGTTTTAAATTAAAACCTTTAGTTTTCCCCATTGAAGCTTCTGAATCATCTTCATCCAGACATTAAGAGGATCCCATTTTCTGTAGGAATCCAGAGTTTTGTTCTGCTGGTTCCTCCCAGACTGGGACACGCGCCTGTCTTCTGAACCTCAGCTCAGCATCCCTCCTGCATCCTCAGGGACTCTGCCTAGGGCTTGAGGAGAACCCCTGCTCCTCCACTGGGTCCCCTCACTGGCATTTAATTGCACGGAGAATTCCCTGGCCTTAAAAATATACCTCCTAGATGCCAAGACTTCCCTCCAGCTACTGCCTCATCTCTCTGTCTTCATGCTCACAGCCAACCTTCTAGATGCTGGAATCTAGAATGCCTGTCTGTGCCGGCCACCTTCCTTCTCCCATCCCACTGCAGGCAGTCGGATATGACTTCAGCTACCAAGTCCAGTGGACATTTTCTAGGCAAAAAATCCAGCTGCCTGATGGATCCCCAACCCCCAGGTCCCTGACCTAGTCACCAAAGAGCATCTTGCCCAAGGTGGGTGGGTGCCACCAAAGGGGATGTGGTGGAACTACGCATGCCTGGGAGTGGGCCTTGTGTTCTGGTGTCCATAGCTACTCACAGAGGTGACTCTGAATCTTTGGCTCCGTTCCTTTTGCAGTCTAGAGAGACGGCCCTTCTTGTGGCAGCTCACTATGGCCATGCCAGTATGGTTCAGTTACTGCGCAGCTTCGGCCCTAAGCCCAATTTCCAGGACAAGGTGGGTCGTGGTAGCTGACTACTCATCTCCTTCTGCTGTCTGCATTGATGTACAGGCAGCCAAATGGTACAGTTGGGTCCTTTGGCATTTTACCCAAGTTAGGTTTCCTGTCTTGGATTGCAGAGGGCAGGGACTCAAACAGAAGCCCTGTCTATCATAACATGTGGAAGGTGCTAATGCCAGGAATGGGTCTAACCATTTTGTTCATTGATTTATTTAACCCTCTGGACAACCCTGAGGTAGGTTACTGTTAGTATTATTCTCCTTTTACAGATGAGGTAACTGAGGCAGAGAAAGGTTCCATAGTTTGCCCAACCTCACAAAGCTCCTAAGTGGTAGAGCTGGGACTCGAACCCACACAGTCTGGTTTCAGAGTCCATGTTCATAACCACTGCACTATAGTGACCTCTCATAGACACACCTGTGCTTCTTCCCCCTCAGTAGGTCAGTGTGCTCCCCTCCCATGACTTCTGGGGGCTCCTCTGCCTTCGGAATGTGACCTCCATGGCGTGTTCCCTAACCTCTGCCCAGCCTCCCCCAACCCCTGCACCCCTTCTGCTGTTCCCAGGACTCGGGAAGCCCCTGCTGGCTCCTTCTTCATGGAGTTGGCACCTGCTGTTCTTTCACCCTGGAATTTCCTGTTTCTACCCCCTCCTTCCCCTGCACATAGTGTGCCCACACACCCAGGCACATGCCTCTCTGCCCACTTCTGCCCTAAGGTGACGTGATGTGCTCTGCCTTCATAGGGAGAGAGACTCTTAATGCCTGATACCAGGTGCCCAGGCACACAGCACATAATAGCAGAGGAAGATTCCATAGCACTAACTCCTTCTCACCCATCAGTGTTCAACTTGAGTCCCAGGAGAGCTCTTCTGTCCCAGCCCCTCCAGTGTGTACAATGTGACCCCTGGCCCCCATGGACTGGTGGTCACTCTGCCGTCCTTGCTCTGTTGGAATCGTCTGCTGACTCCTAAGAGGCAGTTGGGTCTTGGCCATATCACCAATCCATTGTTGCCTCCTAGCTGGGCTCCCTGCTTCCACCCTTACCTGTCCATGGTCTGTCCCTACACAGCTGCCAGCATGACCCTGTTCAAACATCAGTCAGATACCATCCCTCCTTACTGACAGCTGCCCATCAGGGTAAACATCCTTAAAATGGGGGCTTCCCCAAAGAGCTGCCCCTAACATTGCCTCCCTGACCCCATGTCTTGCTCCTCCTCCTCCCCTGCCTCCCCTGCACCAGCCACATGAGACCCTTCAATATCCTTCAGGCAATACAGCCATCTTGCTGCCCCAGGGCCTTTGTACTTGCTGTTCTTTAGCATAAGAACTTCTTCCCCAGGTATCCAAATGACTTGTTCTGCCACCTTCTGCAGGTTTGACTCAAATATCACCTTCTCAGTGAGGCCTTTCTGGACTCCTGTACTTTAAATTCTATGCCCCCTCCCCACCATTGCCCCCTGGACTGCCCATCACCTTCCCTGCCTCATTGTTCCCCATAGCACCTATCACCATCTGACGGACTCTAGTTTATTCACCTATTTGTTTCTTGTCTGCCCTCTCCACTAGATTTTGTATCCCATGAGAATAGGGATTTTTGTTGGTTTTATTCCCTGCTGTATTCCCTGGCTTGTGCATAATGGGAGCTCAGTAAATACCTGCTGGATGAAAGAAGGAAGGAAGGAAGGAATAAATGATACCAAAGTACCGGGGACATGGAATGTTTGTTGACTGGGTGCTAAACGGATGGACCCGTACAATTCTGTAGGTTAAAAAACATCCATCATTTGCCCCCACACTGTCTGAAAAATGTGGAAGTTACTGTGCACGTTCTTTCTGATCATCTTTTCATTGGGAGACCTGAAAAGCTGGTTTCCCTTTCAATGCCCACCCCAGTTGAAACTCCATTTGTTACTTTGCAAAGAATATTACATGACACTAGGAGTCCTTACCATGAGCAGCTCCCCAGATGTCAATGACCAGCATTTCTGTGCCAGGCACGGTTCCTGCCACCCGCTGACCTCTGGGGTTCTGGCTTCCTGAACACAATGACTGAAGTGGCCTTTAGCCCTTTCCATGGGTTTCTTCCCATGTCATGCTGCCAACTTGGGACTTATTGCCCAGGGCTATACATGCAGTGAGAGGTGCTGCTAGTGTACAAAAGACACATGGATTCATGGGCCCAGCTCATCCTTCTCCAGCCACTCAGTCCCCAAGGTTCACAGGCCCCACGTTGAGATGACGGACAGCTGGGTGCCCAGACACTCAACCATCTTTCTGTATCTTTCAATGCACGCACTTGTTGGCTCCCTGAATGCCCTGTTTGTAAGCAGGAGGGCAGCAGGTGTTAGAGTCACTTGTGTGCCAGGTGTGGCCCAGTGAGTTCAGCACCTTGCTCGGTGCCCAGTGGAGCCAAGAGCAAAAAGCAGAGACCCAGCTCCTGCCCCTTTCCCTCCTGGACAGAAGGCCAGGCAGTTTGAGGAAATTCTCAGCTGTTTTATTAATAATTACTGCTGCCTGCTCCTTCTGTGGCTGGCACTGGGCTGGTTCTTTCCGTTTGGTTTTCTCTAATCTGCACAAGAACCTGTGCAGGCAGATGAAGAAACCCCGGCTCGGGAAGGCTGAGGGACTGACCACACAGCTGGTGACGGGCAGGTTCAGGCCTCAGCCTGGGTCCTCTTCTCCAAAGTTCAAACTGTGCCCACTACACCGGCAGGCATTTCTTTTGGAAGCCTGACAGTGTCCTTTAGAGGAACGTGTTTCTAGAACTGTAAAGTGCTGGGCAATTGTAAGGAATTATTGTTACCGGTGGTTCTCTTGTCTTTCAAGAGGTTGAGCAGTGGAGGGTGACCTGTGTCAGTGGAAGTCCTCCACCTGCATTATATGCAGACCCAGGTCTGCAAGAGGAACATGTCAGAAGGCAAGAAACTTAAGTCAAGGCTCAGGTTTCTTCTAACTAGGGCAGTGGTTCCCAAACTTTGCTGCTGATGTCTTTGGGAAGAGAAGCTAGGAAACTGCTCTTTCATCCAGACTGACAGAATTCACCATTATCTTGAAAGGAAGAAGTAAAACATCCTCTGGTACTCGCCCTTCTAAGGAAATCTCACCTCATCCAGCTGCGTGACCCCTTGTCCTTACTAAGAACCTTGGAGAATCTGAACACACCAGACTTGATACAGCCATCTTAGATGGAAGTTTCTGAAGCGTCTCCCCCATTGGTGGAGGGCGCGTTTTCACTTCTGGCCACCAGGTGGCGGAGCGGGACGAGTTCAGGCCCCGAGGCGCGTCCCAGGGAAGGCAGCTTCCACCCACCAGGGGACAGCGCCGGCCACCCAGAGGGAGGTCTGGGGAAAAATATTAATCTACATATCCAATAAGCTGGACCAACTCTAAGTAGAAGCTCAAAGAGACACACACTTAGACAAATCAAAATCAAACTGTCAAAATCTAAAGATAAAGAGATAACTTGAAAGCATCAAGAGAAAAGTGACCCACCAGTACAAGGTATTCTCAATAAGATCAAGAACTGATTACTCATCAGAAGGCAGTGGGATGACATATTCAAAGTTATGAAAGAAAAAAAACCCCCAATCAACCAATAATACTATATCCAACGAAACTATTCCTCAAAAATGAAGAAGAAATTCATGCATTCTCCAGATAAACAAAAACTGAAAAAGTCTGTTGCTAAAAGACCTACCCTACAACAAATGCTAAAGGGAATCCTTCAGACTGAAATGGAAGGCACTGGATAATAACTCAACTGCATATGAAGAAATAAGGAACAAAGGGGAAGGGTAGGTAAATATTTATATAGGTAAATATAAAAGACAGTATAAATGTACTTTTTGTTTGTAACTTTTTTATACCTGAATTAAAAGATAACTGTATAAAGCATTAATTATATTCTAGGTTGGTGGTTTTTATACACAGTGTATAAAAATGTAGTCTGTGACAATAACAGCATAAAAGTATGTGAAGGGGGTTGGAGATATATGTTAAATAGTAGAAAAAGTTTTGTATAATAGTGAAATAAAGTTGGCATTAACTCAAACTAGATTGTTTTAAATTAAGATTTTATTTATAACTGCTGGAGCAACCAAGAACATAACCAAAAATATGGTAAAAGAAGTAAAAATGAAATTAAAATTGTACACTAGAAAATATCTATTTAACACAAATAAAGGCAGTAATGGAACATTTTAAGAACAAAATAGGTATAAGACATATGGAAAACAAATAGCAAAATAGCAGAAACAAGCCCTTCTTTATCAGTAATTACATTAAATGTAAGTGGTTAAAACTTCCTATTAAAAAGCAGAAATTGGCAGAATGGATCAAACAATATGTGATTCAACTATGTGTTATATAAAAGAGACTCATTTAGATTCAAAGACACAAATATGTTGAAAGTAAAAAAAAACGAAAAAGATATTCTATGCAAACAGTATTCAAGAGAGAGCTGGAGTGGCTATACTAATAGACAAACTTGACTTAAAAAAAAATTGTTATTATATTAGAGACAAGGAAGGCCCTTATATAATGATAAAAGGGAAAACTCATCAAGAACAATACCAATTACAAAAATATATACACCAAACAACAGAGCCCCAAAATACTTAAAGCAAAAACTCAAAGAATTGAAGGGGGAAATAAACAATTCAATTATAATAGTTGAGGACTTCACAACCTCTCTTTCAATAATGGATAGAACAACTGGACAGAAAATTAGAAAGTAAATGGGAAGACTTGAACAAACACTATGTATCAACTAGACCTAACAGACACCTATAGAACACTCCACTCAACAACACCAAAATACACATTCTTTTCAATTGCACATAAAACATTCTCCCAGGATATATCATATATTAGGCCATAAGACAAGTCTCAATACATTAAAAAGGACTGAAATCATACAAAGTCACTTCTCTGACCACAAGGGAATGAAAGTAGCAATTAATAATAGAAGAAAATTTGAAAAATTCACACATGTGTGGAAATTAAACAACACACACCTAAATAGCCAATGGATCTAAAAAGGAATCACAAGGGAAATTAGTAAATACTTTGGGAAGAATGAAAATGATAACACAACCTACCAAAACTTA
This sequence comes from Daubentonia madagascariensis, assembly GCA_023783475.1. Lineage (NCBI taxonomy): Eukaryota > Metazoa > Chordata > Mammalia > Primates > Daubentoniidae > Daubentonia > Daubentonia madagascariensis. The sequence continues at coordinate 28,608 of JAKFHU010001717.1, read as the reverse complement.
TGGGATACAATAGAGGCAGTGCTCAGAGAGAAACTTACAGCTATAAATAGCTGCATTAAAAAAAAAAAACCCTCAAACCAATAACCTCACCTTAAGAAACTAGAAATAGTGAACTAAACCCAAAGCAAGCAGAAGGAAGGAAATAATAAAGATTATAGCACACATAAATTGGAGACTAGAAAAACAATGGAGAAGAACAAGGAACCCAAAAGTTTGTTCTTTGAAAAGATAAACAAAATTGCCATACTTTTAGATTGACTAACAAGGAAAAAAAAAAGAGGGAAGTCTCAAAATACTAACCAGGAATGCAATAGGGACATTACTGCCAACCTTACAGAAACAAACAGGATAAGGTAATGCTATTAACAAATGTGTCCGGCCAGGCGAGGTGGCTCATGCTGTAGTCCTAGCACTCTGGGAGGCCTAGGTGGGAGGATCACTTGAGCCCCAGAAGCATGCTAACTACCAAAACTAACTCAAGAGGAAATATACCAAAGCCAGGTAAGGACCCAACAAGAAAAGAAAACTACAGACGAATATCCCTTATGAATATAGATGCAAAAATTCTCAATAAAATACTAGCAAATCGAATTCAGCAGCTGATCAAAAAAAAATAATCCATTACAACCAAGTGGGCTTCATCTTAGAGATGCAGGGATGGTTCAACATATGTAAATCTATAAACGTAATCCATCACATAAATAAAAGTAAAAACAAAAACCATATGATCCTCTCAATAGATGCAGAAAAGGCACTTGACAAAATTCAGCACCCTTTTATGATAAGAATGTTTAACAAAATAGGCATAGACGGGACTTACCTCAAAATGATAAACCCATATATGACAAACCCACAGACAACATCATACCGAACGGGGAAAAATTGAAAGCATTCCTGCTGAGAACTGGCACCAGACAAGGATGCCCTCTATCACCGCTTCTATTCAACACAGTGCTGGAATTCCTAGCCAAAGCAATCAGACAAGGGAAGGAAATCGAGGGCATCCAAATGGGACCTGAAGCGGTCAAAATATCACTCTTTGCAGATGATATGATCTTATATCTAGAAAACCCCAAAGACTCTACCATGAGATTACTGGAATTGGTAAATAAGTTCAGCAAAGTCTCAGGATACAAAATCAATGCGCACGAATCAGTAGCATTCATATACATCAACAGTCAAACTGAGAACCAAATCAAAGACTCAATACCTTTCACAATGGCAACAAAGAAAATAAAATACCTAGGAATATATTTAACTAAGGAGGTGAAGGATCTCTACAGGGAGAACTACGAAACAGTGAAGAAGGAAATAGCAGAGGATGCAAACAGATGGAAAACTATACCATGCTCATGGATTGGCAGAATCAACATTGTTAAAATGTCTATACTACCCAAAGTGATCTACAGATTCAATGCAATCCCTATCAAAATACCAACAGCATTTTTCACAGACATAGAAAAAATAATTCTATGCTTTGTATGGAACCAGAGAAGACCCCATATAGCCAAATCAACCTTAAGCAAAAAGAACAAATTGGGAGGCATCTATCTACCAGACTTCAAGCTATACTACAAGGCTATAGTAACCAAAACAGCATGGTACTGGCACAAGAACAGAGACATAGACCAATGGAACAGGACTGAGAACTCAGACATAAAACCATCCTCATATAGCCATCTGATCTTTGACAAAGCAGACAAAAACATACACTGGGGAAAAGAATCCCTATTCAATAAATGGTGCTGAGAAAATTGGATAGCCACATGTAGAAGGCTGAAACAGGATCCATACCTCTCACCTCTCACAAAAGTCAACTCACGATGGATAACAAGACTTAAACTGAAGTCATGAAACCATAATAATTCTAGAAGAAAATGTTGGAAAAACTCTTATAGACATAGGCCTAGGCAAAGAATTCATGAAGAAGACCCCAAAAGCAATCACAGCAACAATAAAAATAAACAAATAGGAACTGATCAAATTAAGAAGCTTCTGCACAGCCGAAAAAACTATTGCTAGAGTGAATAGACAACCTACAGAATGGGAGAAAATATTTGCAAGCTATACATCAGATAAAGGGCTGATAACTAGAATGTATATAGAACTCAAGAAAATCAGCAAGAAAAAATCAAACAACCCCATTAAAAAATGGGCAAAGGATATGAACAGAAACTTTTCAAAAGAAGATAGACTAATGGCCAAGAAACACGAAAAAATGCTCAACATCTCTAATCATCAGGGAAATGCAAATTAAAACCACAGTGAGATACCGTTTAACTCCAGTGAGAATGGCTTTTATCAAAAAGTCCCAAAACAACAAATGTTGGCATGGATGTGGAGAGATAGGAACACTCACACACTGCTGGTGGGACTGCAAACTAGTACAAACTCTGTGGAAAGTAATATGGAGATACCTCAAAGAACTAAAAGTAGAACTACCTTTGGATTCAGCAATCCCACTACTGGGTATTTACCCAAAGGAAAAAAAGTCATGCTATAACAAAGACATCTGCTCTCGAATGTTTATAGCAGCACAATTCACAATTGCAAAGATGTGGAAACAACCCAAGTGCCCATCATGAGTGGATTAATAAAACGTGGTATATGTATACCATGGAGTACTACTCAACCACAAAAACAACAGTGAACTAACACCTCTTGTATTATCCTGGATGGTGCTGGAGCCCATTCTTTTAAGTGAAGTATCTCAAGAATGGAAAAACAAGCACCACATGTACTCACCATCAAACTGGTACTGATTGATTAACACTTATGTACACATATGCAAGTAGCAATCATTGGGTGTCAGGCAGGAGGGAGGGGGGAGAAGGGGATGGTAAATTGACACCTAATGGATGTGGTATGCACTGTCTGGGGATGAGCACATTTGTAGTTATGACTCGGTTGGCACACAGGCAATATATGTAACCTCAACGTTTGTACCCCATAATATTCTGGAATTAAAAAAATGAAATAGAAAATCTTAATGGACCTACAACAAGTAAAGAGATTGAGTTCATAATCAAAAAACTTCCAACAAAGAAAAGCCCAAGACCAGATGGCTCCCCTGGTGAATTCTACCAAACATTTAGAGAAAAATTAACACAAATCCTTCTCAAACTGTTCCAAAAAAATAGAACAGGAGTACACACTGCCTAACCCATTTTGGGAAGCCAGTGTTCTTCTGATTCCAAGGCCAAATAAAGACATCACAGAAAAAGAGAACTACAGATCAGTATTCCTTAGATGCAAAAATCTTCGACAAATTATTGGCAAACTCAATTCAGCCGCATATAAAAAGGAGTATACAACATAACCTAGTGAGATTTATCCCAGGAATGTAAGATTGGTTTAATATACATAAATCAATCAATGTAATGTACTGTATAATAGAAGGAAAAATCTGACACAATTATCTTTTAGATATAAAAAAAATTGACAAATTACAACAGCTTTTTGGAATAAAAACACCCAAAACACTAGGAAGGGAAGGTAATTCTCTCAATCTGTTAAAGGGCATCCATGAAAAATCCACAGGTTACATCATACTTAGTAGTGAAAGACTGAAAGCTTTACCTCTACGACTGGAAATAAAACAAGGACGTCCACTCCCACCACTTCTATTCAACATTATACTAGAAATTCTAGTTATGGTAGTTAAGTAAGAAAAATAAATATAAAGTGCCCATATTAGAAAGAAAGAAGTAAAACTATATTTGCACATGACATGATCTTATATACATAGAAAATTCTTTAAAAAATTTTTTAAAAAACTATTATAATTAATCAATGAGTTTAGCAAAGTTGCAGTATACAAGATCAAGATGCAAAAGTCAGTTGCATTTCTATATACCAGTAATGAACAATCTGAAAATAAAATAAAGAAAAAATTGTATTTATAACAGCATCAAAATGAATAAAATACTTAGTAATAAATTTAAGTGCAAGATTTGTACAATGAAAACCACAAAACATTGCTGAAAGAAATTAAAGATCTAAATAAATGGAAAGACATCCCATATTCACAGATTGGAAGATTTGATACTGTTAAGATGGCAATACTCCCCAAATTGGTCTGAAGATTTAATGCAATCCCTATGAAAATTCCAACTACTTTTTTTCTCCCAAAATGTACATGCTGAACATAATATTCATATGGAATTACAAGGGACACAGAATAGCCAAAATAATCTGGAAAAAAAGAACAAAATTGGAGAACTCACGCTTCTGATTTCAAAACTTATGACAAGGTTACTATAATCAAGACAGTGTGATACTGGCATAAGAATAGACATACAAACCAATGGGGTAGAACTGAGAGTACAGAAATAAACTCACACATTATGGTCAATTGATTTTTGATGAGGATGCCAAGACAATTTGATGGCAGATAAATAGTTGTTTCAACAAATGATGCTGGGACAACTGGATATTGACTTAGAAAAGAATGAATTTGGACCCCAGCACACATCATATACAAAAATTAAGACAAAACAGATTGGATCAAAAACCAAAACATAAGAGCTAAAACTGCAGAACTCCTAGAAGGAAACAAGGGTGTAAATCTTTGTGACCTTGGATCAGGAAATGGTTCCTTAGATATGACAGCAAAAGCATAAGCAGCCAAATAAAAAAATACATAAATTTGATTTCATAAAAAGAACAAAGATTTGTTCTTCAAAGGACACTAGCAAGAAGTGAAAAACCAACTCACAAGGTAGGAGAAAATATTTGCAAATCAAACATCTCATAGTATATGAGATATATTGGGTGTAGAATCCACAATACATAAAGAACACTTCCAAATCAAAAATAAAAGGACAAGAAACCCATTTTAAATATGGTCAAATGTTATGTTGCAATCCCAACAAAAAATAACGATAATAATACATAAATAAATATGGGTAAACAATTTGAATAGCTATTTCTTCAAGAAGATATAGAAATGGTCAATAAGCACATAAAAACATGTTCTTAACATCATCAGCCATTAGGGAAATGCAAATCAAAACCCCAATGAGATACCACTTCATAACCACTGGCATGGCTATGATTTTAAAAACTAAACAACAACAAGTGTTCAGTAAGTATATTGAAAAATTGGAACCCACACACATTGCTGTGGGGAAAGTGAAATAATGTAGCAACTGTGGAAGACAGTCTGGTAGATTCTCAAAAAGTTAAACATGGAGTTACCATAGGACCTGACAATTCTTGCTCTTGCATATCCAAAATAAATGAAACATATGGTGATGAAAAATTTGTAACAGGTATTCCTAACAGCATTATTTGTAATAGCCAAAAAAGTAGAGCAGCCCAAACATCCATCAGTTGATTAATGGATAAACAAAATGTGGTGCATCCATACAGTGGAGTATCATCCAGCAATACAAAGGAGCGAAGTACTGATACATGCTACCCCATGGATAAGCATTGGCAACATTATGCTAAGTGAAAAAAGCCAGACACAAAAGATCATGTATCCTATGATTCCGCTTCTATGGAATGTCCAGAATAGACAAATCCACAGACAGAAAGATTATGGGAACGACAGTTGAGGGAATTGGGACTAACTGTGACTAATAAATACGAGTTTTCTTTTTGGGCTAACGGGAATATTCTGGAATTATTCTAGAAATGTTCTGGAATTGAATAGCAGTAATGGTTGCAAAACATAGTAAATATACTAAAACCACTGAAATATTCACTTTAAGATGGTGAATTTTGTGTTATGTGAAGTATGTCTCAATAACAATAATTATGTATATCCTGTATATTATATATGCATATATGTATAAACATGATATAAGTAAAAATCAATTTTTGTACCATTATGGTAAGTGGTATAGACAGAAAATACCTTCGTGCCGTTAAGAGACTCAGCTTGCATATGTACCTGCCGTGGGGGTTGCTCCAGAGGAAGGGCATCTCCATCTGTGAGTACCGGGTACTCCTGGAGATTGAAGCATTATTAGACAAGATCCTGGTCACGATGATGATGGTGGTGATGCTATGAATAGCTAAACAACACTTAGGTGCCAAGTGCCATTTGAGCGTTCTACACATGCTCCTCATGTAATCTTTGCCACAACCCTATGACAGTAGTTCTCAAACTTCAGCCTGCACCAGAATTTCCTGGAGGGCTCCTAAAAACTCAGTTCCTAAGCCCTGTCCCCCAAATTTCTGATTCACTAGATCTAGGACAGGGTTCCAGAATTTGCTTTTCGAACAAGTTCCTAAGGGGTGCAGATGCCACTGGCTGGAGACCCTGCTTTGAGAACCACTGCCATAGGAGATGGGTGCTCTCATATGCCCCATTGTACAGCTGAGGGTAGTCATGGCAGTGGGCGATACAGAACCAAGAGTGGTAAGTGTCAAGTTCCCTTCTAAAGTGAAAAATAGCTTAAGTGCATGTCAGGCCGGCAGGGCTTAGAAAAAGAAGCTGGGCTTGGGGCCTTTGCCTCCTCCCTCCCCACCTCCCCTACCACGTGCTTGGCAAACTGGGCTCTGGGAGCCAGAGGGCACCAGGAAAAGTGGAACATGATTACCCAGGCTATCCAGGGAAAGCCCTGAGGCTCCCAGGCCAGTCTCTCCGCTTCCATGTGGATGCAGCTAAGCTAGAGCCACGCGAAAAGGAGGAAAAGACAGGTGAGTCATGCAGAAGGTATGCCGTAGGGCCAGAAGGGCACGCAGGTCTTCCTACCTCACAAGCTTCCAGGAAGGCATTTTGCCTCCTGGGTGTGTCCTTGCTTGATCATTTCTAGGAGTCAAAAGCCCTGCACCTTACCATTGCTAATTAGATGTCACATTTTTAAACCTAGCTCCAATGACAATACTTCAATGACTCATGGTTTTGAGAAGCTCAGGTGTTAAAAAAGTGAGGTCTATTCATTCACTAATTCTAAAAACAAACACATAAAATATTCTTTTATTAATAAAATATTTGAGACCACAAAAAAGGAAATAGAACCATATGATCAATCATCCCTCATTCCCTATATGATCCTCTCAAAAATCAAAACAGGGAAATCTTCTCCACATAAGCTTTGGAAGTTTTGCTGAGTTACTAACTCCACACTGGTGATTTATGTTTGTTTTTTCTTGTGTCCTGTTCCCTCTCCCCAACTTCTCCACCCCAGGCTGCCTCCCTGTCTTGGTTTCTTTGTCCTCAAGTCAGACCTGCAGCTATGGTCCAAAGCACAACTAAACTTTATCCTCGAATTCAGAGGATCCACTGAGGAATTCAGCTTCTACTTTAGGGAACTATCCCACCCTCCGAATAAGGAATCTGATCATTCTTTGTGATCACTACTAAGATAGAAAAAGGAAATAACATGTAAAAGTTCTGTATAAAATATACAATTCTGGTCTGAGGTAGCAATGTAACTGTGGGACCAGCCCAAACTGGGCCTACTCTTAAGAAAATGTTGAGTTACCTGGTAGGCGTAACAGAGCCAAAAACTGCAAGTCATGTAGCCCAGGCATAAGCAATAAAAAAAGCGTTGACCTCCAACAACACCCGGAACCAATGAATCCTTTCTTTGCAACCTGAATACCAGAATTCCTTCAGAAGTGACAAGTCTGTTGGCCTGGAAGATCTCGGGCTAAAATCCTCCTTATCATCCCTTTCTGTAAATGGTCAAATTTAAAGCCCTCCTATGTTATCTTCTAGGACTTTTAGAATTTGGCGTTTTACATTTGGGTATATGATCCATTTTGAGTTAATTTTTGTGAAGGGTGTAAGGTCTGTGTCTAGATTCGTTCTGTTGCAAGTGGATGCCCAGTTGTTCCAGCACCGTTTGTTGAAATGACTGTCTTTTCTCCACTGCGTTGCCCTTGCTCCTGTGTCAAAGGTCAGTTCCTCTATATTTATGATGTTCTATTTCTGAGCTCTGTTTTGTTCATTGACGATTTCTCTATTCATGCACCAATGATGTCACTTTCTTGATTACTGCAGCTTTATAATAAGCCTGGAAGTTGTGTAGTGTATGTCCTCTGACTTTGTTTTCCCTCAGTATTGCATTGACTATCCTAAGTTCTTATCTCTTCATAACAAATTTAGAATCAGTTTGTTGATATTCACAAAACTAATTTCCAGGATTTTGATCGGGATTGTATTGGGTCTATAGATGAAATGGGAAAAATTGATGTCTTGCTAATATTAAGTCTTTTTATCCATTAACATGAAATATCTTTCTACTTAGCTCTTTGATTTATTTCATCAGAGATTTATAGTTTTTCTCATATATATCCTCTACAGTTTTTGTTAGATTGATTCCCAAGTATTTCATTTTTGCGGTGCTGATATAAATGATATGTTTTAATTTCAAATTCCTTTTGTTCATTACTGATACAGAGAAAAGCAATTGACTTTTGGATATTAATCTTGTATCCTGCAACCTTGTTATAATCGCTTATTAGTTTGAGCAGGTTTTGGTTGATTCTTTTGGATTCTGTACATAGACAACTAAGTTATCTGTGAACAAAGACAGTTTTATTTCTTCTTTCCCAATCTGTATATATTTATTTCTTTTTCAAGTCTTATTGCATTAGCTAGGACTTCCAGTACTATGCTACCAGAGTTGTGAAAGGAGACCTCCTTGCCTTGCAACAGATCTTAGTGAGAATGTTTCTAGTTTCTCACCATTAAGTATGGTGTTACCTGTCAGTTTGTTATAGATGTTCTTTACCTAGTTGAGGAAGTTCTCCTCCATTCCTAGTTTGCTGAGAATTACTATTGCTTTTTGATTCTTAGAATTTTCAACTCTCTTTTTACATTCTCCATCTGTTGCACATTGTCATTTTTTCCATTAGTCCTTAGCGTAGTAATCATAGTTATTTTAAATTCCTGGTCTGATATTTTTGACATTCACGATATATCTGAGTCTGGATGTGGTGCTTGCTGTCTCTTCTAGTTGTGCCTTTTGCCTTTTAGTATGCCTTCTAATTTTCTGTTGAAAGAGGAACGTGACATACTGGGTAAATGGAAATCTGGTAAACAAGCCTTTAGGAATATGGTTGTATGGTTTAGGGGGAGGAAAACCGTTCTGTGGTCCTGTGAGTGGGTCGCAGTCTTTTAATGAGCCTGTGTCCTGGACTGTGAAATTTACAAGAGCTTCTCAGTTTTTCCCTCCTCAGGTGGGACAGGAAGGTTAGAGTGGTCTGGAGTTGGGTATTACCCTTCTGCACGTGGAAGGCTAAAGCAGGCTGGAGGTGGATATTTTCCTTCCCCCCCGCCAGTTAAGTTTTGATGAAACCCCAGTAAGTTAGCTTTGGTAAAAATGGTTTCTCTGGAGGACACACTTTGTTAAGAACAGAATGCTCTGACATATTTTAGAACGGTGACACCTGAATCATGACAAAATTTACCTAGGATTTTCACTTTGAGACTCTGGGAGAGCTATTGGAGCTCAACAAATTGTAGGTACCCTCATCAATGGGACCCCCTGGAGTTTTAACTCTCAGACTTGTCCACATCAAGCCTCCAGCAATTTGTCATTTATAGTTTGGTTTTCCTGCCCAGGCACTTGTTCCTGCTGAGGTCTGTGCCTATGCGTTTCTGCCACTGTAACCTGTGATTCCTGGTATTTATCTGTCTCTCCAATTATTGGGGCAGTGATGTGCTTCTTGACTTTACTCATCTGATGGATCTAAGAAGAGTTGTTGATTTTTTTATTTTTTCACCTTTTTACTGGTTAGTAGATGATTACAACTTCAAAACTCCATCTGTATTGTAATGGAAACTAGAAGTCTCTGCTATGATTTTTCAGAAGAACTAAGGACCCCAAACCAAAGATTTGCTCTTTGCTCTTACCTATAATGGACTTGCCTGAATGCTGTGTGATTAGCAATCTGTTGCTGTTGCTGAATGTGCAGGAAGAGGAAAGGGGGGGGGGCACTTCTGCCAATAGCTCAATACACTGCCCATGGCTAGGAAATGGGGTGTGTGTGGTGGGGCAGTGGGGGAGAGCCAAAGGGCACAAATGGGAATTCGGACTGGAGCCATTGTGCATTCTCACTAAAGCAGTGCCATTAGAACATCGTCCCTTGGTATATCCCCTCGTTGTGCATCTCCCCTTTAGCCCTCAGCGAAGCCTGCTCCCTATTTTCTCCTGGGAAAGATAAGTTGGAGCCAAGAGCCCACCATCATCAGAGAGGTTCTGTGTGGCTGAGACTTAGGTGGACCACGCTGGAAGCCAGCTGGCCGGTGGCACGTCCTTGTGTCTGTGCTGTATGGCTGGACGGGCTGAGCAGTGGCAGTACGAGTCTCAGGGACGTAAATCCCCCAGATGGAGACTTGTCCTCATCAAGTCACCTGAGGACCCTCCATTTCTCCCCTGCTCCTCCTCCTCCTTTACCAATTCATTATTTTTTTGTTTTGAACTACATCCTTCTGAATCTATAATCTCAAGAAAATAATGAAAGTTCATTTTTTAAAAGTTGAAATAATACAGCACAAAGAGAAACTGCCCCCTCATATCCCGTCCAAGATATGACACCTGTGAATTCTTGAAATTGGGATCAGATGGCCCTTGCTCAGGACCTGCCCTGCCCCCAGAGGGTGGCATGCCTCTGGTAGACGCCCTGATTGTCTCCTGGGCTCCCCTTCAGAGCCCTCACCAAGGCTGCACTTGCACATGGATTTGTGCTATGATTTGATTTGCTTGCTCTGTGGGGATGTGAGCTCCACAGGGAGGGGCCATGACCATTTGCTTCACTTTTGTGTCCTCAAGCCCAGCACAGCACCATCTCATAGGAGGTCCACAGTAAATTTCTTGAAGGCATAAATATTAAAAACAAACATGTATATATGTGAATTATGAAATTTTAAAAAGGTAGTACTGGAGAAAAGGGACCAAGTCTTCTGATAACACTTTCCCTTATTAACTTATTTACAAATAGAGATGAACACAAACATTTGTGAAATTCAGTGATTAAAGTTTATCAACTCAGAAAGTAGACAAACATATATTTCCCCCAGTGTTGACACTGTGAGAAGCCCAAGCCACGGACAGGCCCCATGTGGGTGCTCTGGTCAACAGCCGGAGCTGAACAGCCAGCCAGCACCAGCACCTGTGGCCAGCCATGTGTGTGAGCCCTTGCGAATGTCCAGTCCAGTCAAATCTACAGATGTCTCCAGCACACACAGAGACCTCCAAGTGAAAGCCATATAGCTGAGTACAGTCAGGAAATGTGAAAGATGTTTTCAGGCCACTAGGTTTCCGGGTGGTTTGTTTTACAGTAATAGAGAACCAAACAGTCTTTTCACTGCACTCCCCAGTAGTTCCCCTGTGTCCTAAAAATCTACCTCTCAACCAGCTTCATCTCCCAACACCTGGACCCCATCACTTCCACAGTCTCGAACCTCAGGGTCTTGTCTCAGCACTAGGGTGCTGACACACTAGTCTCTGCTAAGATACTCACCTCTTCATCTCCCCTACTGGCGGCTGCTCTAGCTTACATCTGCTTTCCCTCCCTCCTGGAAGCCGTCCCTGACCACCTCCCTCTCCTGAACAGCACCAGCTCCTAGAGGTCTGGGGTCTCTCTCATCCTTGGTGGTGATGACATAAATTCTAGTTTTATCAAATCCAAGTCCCAATCCACAGAAAGTGTTTAGCTTGGGAATCTCCCAAACCTTCATGCTATCACACTGGCTCCTTTTATTACAAAATCCAAGTTAATTTCACTTCAGATGCCACATTTGCCATTTTAGGTCAAGAAGTTTGAAATTTTAGCTACTAGGGAAGGCTACAGGAGAGTCCAGCATGGCATGTGGTCTAATCCAGACGGACTGAGACAGAGACTGCTGGAGGCTGCGGGCTGAGACTCCACCAGCCACCTCGTTCCCCTCCTCCAGGACTGGAGTCGATTCACTAAACACTTCCACCTATTCTTCCGTGTATTTTCTTCAGTGGGAACAAGAGATTTTGAAAACACAGGCGATGGAACTGTGTGCTTTTAGCCAGTCCAGTGTGGGAAGTTTTTCCTATTTTTTTTTTAATAATTCAAGGCTTAGGTAGCTTGGTGTAAATGCAGCTAGACTCTCATCTCTGAGCCTCCCACCTGCCTTCCACCCTCCGAGGCCAGCACAGCACTAGTAAAGCCCAGCCTCAAACCCCGGGGTTTATCCCTCATCACTTGTGGACTCAAACCTTGGGAATCCACTAGTACCTGTCCTGCCTCAACTGCAATGTGGCCATGGGGTTTCATCAGCAGTTGGGCAAAATGCTCCAAGACTTTTGTCCCATAACTTGACTGGGTTGCAACCATTTTGGGTGAAATGCACATGATCTCTAAAGCCTTTGTCTAGTATTGAAATCACGTATGTCTGTTCACTTTTCTAAAATGTGAATTTTTTCCTTATTAAAACAACTTTCCTTTGTCCTTATAGATCGTTTGTCAAATTTTGCTCCAATCAAGGATTGGGTCAGACACAGCCACTGGACAGCTGACAGTAAGATCTGTGTATCTGTGACTAGAAGAGCTGGAGGCCACCCACTGTTCCTCCTAGTGAACCACTGGCACAGCAATTATGTCATTTGAGCCCAATTACATGTTTGACTACACAAAAAGTCAGTGCATTAAAAATGGAAAGAAGCCCCACCACTACATTTGAAATTAAGTTTCATTTAAACAGGTAAAAATTTATACATCCTCTTAAAAACAAAAATCCAAAGTCAGTAAGTGTATCAATAATATTAATACAAACATGATTGTAACAGTAATTAAAATAGAGGTAACATTTTACCAGTGTTCAAATGTCACGGAATTCAAATCACACTTGGATCTTCAATGATTCAAGCGTGTATCCCACACAGTAGGGGCTGGTCAGTTTTAAGATAAAATTCCTCCTCTGGACGTGCCGTCCCCACTCAAGTGCTTCCTCATCACCGTCTGCCAGCTCACACGGTGGGATAGCTGGCTGCTGTGGCGATGCCACAGTGGTTTCTTTGGTCTTTGGCCATCTTCACGTAACCATTCACACCCCATTCTTCACCCCAGCTGAAAGGAGAGCAGGATTTCCGTTTCAGAGAGAAAACAAAGCACATTGGTTCATTACCAGAACACCTAACTTAAACAGTATGCCAGTGGCCACAGACTTAACAGGAAGAATCAGGGGAGGCAGATGTTCTTGTTCATCCTTCGTAAATTGTTGAGTCTAAACCTGCACATGACTTCTATCCCAGAGCCAAAACTATGACCTTTCACAAACTGCAAAATCAGACAGAAAAAGGATAGGATGTCTTTCCAGCCAAATGTTTCAGAAATAAGAAAATCTTCAGAACTTAGAAATACAATGGTACAAATGCCACATTAATACCCACAAGATATCTGTGACAGTGTTTTAATGTTACAATCAAATATTAATATTCTGTGTTCAACCTAAGTGGGATAAAGCCTTTTGGGATTTCAGAAGTGTGCTTAAGGCTTTGTGGAACTGTAGCCAAATACTGATTGCAAATAAGAATTCCCTTTTGAATTTCAAATAAGCATTTTGGCAACTTATACCTGTTCTTCACCAGCCAGTATTTATTGCTATCCGATTCTGCTCTTTCATATCCGTAGCCAACCACCAGAACACCATGATCCACGTCCTCACTGCTGCAGTTTGGCTCAAAATAAATGCCTGGGAGAGTAAATGACTGCTGGGGTGAGAAGCTCCAGGGGACACCTACCAGTACCTCCCCTGCCACCACAGTAAGGGAGGCATCTCTGATTCAGTGACATGACGTACATTTCAGATAGGACATAACAATAAGATCTATTACCATCAAGGCTAGGAATTTAGGCCCTTGTCTAAAACTAGCAGAAATGCAAATTAGCATAAATCCTTTCATTAAAAAACATGCCTACTTTAGGTCCCTACTTTAAAGTAGGTGCAAACATATAGTTAGATAGTTAGATAGAACGAACAATATTTGATAGCACAACAAAGTGATTATAATCAACAAGTTAGGTATACCTTAAAATACCTAAAAGAGTGGAATTGGAATGTTCCTAACACAAAGAAGTGATAAATGCCTGAGGTGATGGATACCCCAATTACTCTGATTTGATTAATATACACTGTATGCCTGTATCAAAACATCACAGATACCCTATAAAGATATACAACTATTATGTACCCATAATAACTAAAAATTAAAAAATATTTTTTTAAAAACTTGCCTAGAGATATAAAACACCACTGTTTGTAAGCTTGCAATTCTACTCTAGGACGTCAGTCTACAAGCCAACATAGGCTGGGCACCATGGCTCACGCCTATCATCCTAGCACTTTGGGTGACTGAGGTGGAGGATTGCTTGAAGCCAGGAGTTCAAGACCACCCTGAGCAACATAGCAAGACTCCCATCTTTACAAAAAAATAGAGAAAATAGCCAGGCATGGTGGCACGTGCCTATAGACCCATCTACTCAGGAAACTGAGGCAGGAGGATCACTTGAGCCCAGGAGATTGAGGTTGCAGTGAGCTATGATGATGCCACTGCACTGCAGCCTGGGTGACAAAGCAAGACCCTGTCCGTGCCCCCCTCCCCAAAAAAAAACAGCACACCCTAAAATCTTTGAATCAAGAGGTGCCTTTCAGATTTAATTACAGAAGCAAAAATCTTTGGAAAAATTATAAAGACCCAAAAATTAGAGAATATTTAAGAAAATTAAACTATACAATAAACTATGTAGCTATTTTTAAAAATTTTAAAGTACTTATGTTCATGGAAATATGCTCAACATAAAGTCAAATGGAAACATCAGGTACAAATATTGCATATAGAGAATTAACAACCATGTTAAATCCACGCACCCAAATATCTACATTGAATTTTACAAACCAAAGAGTCCATTATACTGCTATGTCATGGTGGTTTTATACGTTTTCTGCTTCAGTCTCTACAAGGAAATTGCTCACCTTCTTTATAGAACTGGAAAGACTCGTGGCCTGCATCGATGGCCACAGAGACGGGCCCCACAGCTGCTACCACCCTCATCAGGGCCTTTTCCTGTCTAGGGACGTCCACGAAGCCAGTGTCATTAGCTACAGAATACTTGGGATTGTACTTACAGGATTCATCCTTTGAAAGGGCAAGGGAAAAGAGACTTAATTATCACAATCCACTTCCTGGGGAACATGACATTAGTTAGAACCACAACATGTAGCAGTTTGCAGCTTATCAACACTGTTAAAAATCAACCCAGGAGGTGAACTGATGTTAGTGTTAGTTGATTTGAAATGGAAAATTAACTCAAGCCTCTTCAACGAGGCCCCCTAGGTCTAGTTCATATGGAATTTTTCACAGTGGAGAAATTTATATTATATGTAGAAGGGTTTGTATATTCTCCGTATTACACAGAAGAACAGCAATATGCTCATCATCAAATCAGAGAACTGTGCAAAGGCTAATAACTTATCATAACAGTACTGACAGTTTGCAGATATAGATTCTACCATCCAAAATGTGAATTCTGCAAAAGGTGTCTTATCCTTGGAAGTGTTCCACTTTCCAATAGCACAGCTGGAATGACAACAAGATAAGACACTCCATTTACCATTGCATCGTATGGATAGGATTCCTCTGAGTCCAGGCCTCCATTCTCCTTAACATACTGGAAGGCATAGTCCATCAGGCCACCATTGCAGCCATCATTGCCTTGCGGCCGAGAGCAGTCTACCAGGTTCTGCTCACTCAGTGAGACGAGTTTGCCAGTTATCCGGAACATCTGCCCTTCAAGGGCACCAGTAGCACTAAAAGCCCAACAAGAGCCACACTGACCCTGAAAAGGAAATTAAAAAGCTGTCATGCACAAAACAAACAGCAAGACTTTGACAACAGCTCATATATCTGAATACTCTTTAAAAAACCATGAACTGCACATTGATCCACAGTCTACCAAAGCACAGATGTCAACTGCCTCTTGGCTTTCCTGTAGAGATAGGAGGACTGAATCTGACGCTATCTTACCTGGTTCTTCACAGGAGTCACATAGCCTTTCTCTCTCCAGTCCACAGATTTGGGGACCTCAACCAACAGAGGCTCTTGGAACACTTTCCCCTTCCTGTGCTTCTGGTTTCGAAAGCCATTCATCACCTGCCTGAATTCTTCATTGGTCTTCAAGGAAAAGTAAACAAAATGTTGCAAAGCAAGAGATTATTTTGGTAAAGAACTGAAGAGAGGAAGCATAGAGTTCAGCAATCCACACCACACTCACCATGTCACCAAAGGCGTTCATTGCCATCGTGAAGCCATGTTTCCCTTGGCCGTATTCCTGATTGTGCAGTTCAATCATTTTCATGTTCTTCTCCCACACTGCTCTCCTCCATCCTTCTTCATTCTAGAGGCAAACATATAACTAATGGTCTTTCTATCTACCTAAAACCCAACCCAGGCTCACCAACTGGATTTGCAGACAGAGATGGACAAAAACCATGGCCAGGGATGACTGATACTTCTGGGAGCTGTTCTCCAAGCTGAGACACAACAGGAACACATGTTCACAGTTGCTCATAACAGGTGCCATTAGGTTACTGTGTTGGTAAGAACGAGCCTCTAGAAGCTACTCTTTGGCTATAAACTCCCAATGGCAAGGACCATTCTCGTCAGGGTCTCTCTGGACAGTTTCAGATGTTACCAACCACGCCATATAGTCTTCTGTGTTTTGCCTTCCACTGATACCATTGTGCATCTAAACTGTAATCAAGTGTTGGAGCAGCTGAGGTTATTCCCATGCAAAAGGCAGCCAGGATGAATAAAAGATTCATGTTTCAAAAACCTAGGAAGGGAAAAGAAGTGAGTGTCTGATTAGACCAATCCTTCTAAAAATCTATCTTATGCCAGTAAAGGCCACCATGGTAGAATAAAAATATTTATTTCCCCAAGCATTTACCCAGGAACTGTAGAAAAGGCTAGGATGTGGCTGGAGAAAAACAGGCCACTGGAGATATTAGATGGGGCCACCACAATGAAAAGCAGCCTGTCCAGAGATCTAGGAATTGAAACAGTGTATGGGATGATAATTTAGGGTATGAGAAGGGTGTGAAGGTACCTTATGGGTCAGAAGCTGAAGGCAACAACTAGGAAACAGTTGATCCAGGTTTTGTACCAATGGTACTGAAGTCTCTCAGGCAACACCTCACTAATAAGAATGTGGGATCCCACGTAGGATCAAAGAGATCCCCAAGATTTAGGAGGCTGCCTCACACCTTCTGGGCTAACATACAATACAGCAGGAGATGAGACATGCTTTCCAATCTCCCCTTCTTCAATGAAACCTTTATGTAATGCCCTCCCTGGAGAAACCGGGAAGGAGATCACCCACAGCTCCCGCAGACCCACAGTTGGGCCTGTGCCACCAACAACCCCACTCGCTCCCCAAAACCAGAGAGAGGGTCACGTAAATGCGCCGCGGGAAGCCAGAGCCCCCAGGGTCAGTGCCCAAAAGGCGCATTCAGCTCGCGGGGCTCCAAGCGTGGCTGGGCGGGGACGCGCCGCCGCTGGCTCCCTGCACAGGCTTGCTGTGCCCAGATGACGTTGCGGTGACTCCAGCAGGAGCACAGCATTCTGGCGTGCGGGGCTCGAGCTGCCCTTTCCGGACTGGACAGGCCCTGAGTCGGCGCGGCCCGCTTGGTGGCCTGGCTGAGGTACTTGTGCCCACCGCACACAGAGGCTGGCTGACCCCGAGTGGCCTCGGCGCCTCCCTGGGGTCCCCAACCGCCCTCCCCCTACTCCCCAGCTCAAGGCTGGCAGACGCTCTCGCTCCCGGGAGTCACTCCCACTCCCAGACTGTGTCCCTGCAGGGAGTCCCCTCGTCCAGTCCCCGTCCCGCCATGCCTGGGCCTGGCCTGGCCTGGGGAGCTCACCCGCTCGCAGCTGCGCAGGCGCACTCCGCGAACGCAACTCCCAGGCTGCTGAGGTCCGCGGTTCTGGCCGACCGCCGCCGGACTCGGACTTTAAAGCCCTGGCGGCCGGCCCCGCCCCAACGGCCTGCCTGCGCTGCGATTAGCTGAGCCGGCCGCTGGGCGGGGCCCCAGGACGCTCTGACCCAGCACGTGACGCAGCCAAGTCCCTACCTGTGCCCGGGCGGGGCGCGCCTGCCTCAGTGGACCCGGGGGGAGAGGCCGCGCCGAGGAGGGTCAGGCTCCTCCCTGGAGGCTCGGATCAGCTAAGTACTCCGACTTAATGCACTGGGCGGGTGGTTTACAGCGAACCCGGTGTGGATTATCCGCCTAACCTTTTTAGTCCTAGAGTTTTTGGTTAAAATCTCCCGCAGGGCTGAGAGCCAGTATTCTCTAGTCTGGTGGTTCCTGTTTGGCCCGCAGCAAAGGTGGAGTCGGGTGGAAGAATGCAGAGCCCGCAGGCAGAAGCATTATCTCCCTGTTTCAGGGTGGCATGCAGTTGGGTTCTAGAAGAATCTGGTAGGGAAGGCACCCTAGCGGTGGCCAAGACCAAACCCCAGGAGGGAAGGGGCTGACTGAGTGATTCTCCAGAGCCCACGTGGTATTTTGTAATGCGGCCTTTCCTGTCTTCTCGGTTCAGGGATTCTTCCTCCCCCCCTGTGTTTCGCAAAAACCTACAGAAATGAGTTGTTTACAGAGATGTTTGGTTGATAAAAGGGAGAAAAGCGGCTGAGAACATGGCGACTGCTATTATTACTTTACTCTCTAGGTCATGGATTATGATACCGTCTTTGGTAACCAAAATTCTCCTCTTGAGATTTAAGAAATTTGATGATACTTAACGTCACGATTTAAGTACAGAAAACCTTATGGGGAAACGTTTTAGATAGAAGAAAAATATATATCTTTATGTAATGTAGATATTAATTTATATAATTAAGGATTTAAGGAACACAACCCAGAAACATTCTAAACCTTTGTCATTTTTTATTACATAAAAACCATTCATAATAAAAAATACCTTTTAGGGAAAAAAGTCATTACCTCATGTTCTTTCCCCATAACCTTTTTCTATGCATATTTTGATCACTTTGTTAAAAATGAAGTCATAGTGCATTTCTGTTTTTAAACTTACTTCTACTTAAGATTAAACTGATAGCCCTTCTAGAAGTACAATCACACAATTTTTTAGTTGGGGTAAAATATACACATCATAACATTTTAACCATTTCAAGTGCATAGTTCAGCATTAGGTACATTCACATTGTTGTGCAACCATCACCACTATTCATCTCCTGAGCTTTTTAATTTTCCTAAACTGAAACCCTGTACCCATTAAACAATAACTCCCCATTCCCCTACCCCCCCAAGCCCAGTATCTACCATTCTGTTTCCTATCTGTATGAATTTGGCTATTGTATATGGTGATTATTCCTTTTTAAAAAGTCTGTACTTTAATCATTATATTATATGTGTGTATGTATCTATTTAGAGAGGAAACACTTTTCTATGTATTAAAATATGTCCACATTTATGTGCATGTGTATAAATTATATTCTAGGTGTACATATAGTTATCCCCTCTGTGTGTGAAAAATCCAGACTTTGTTACATGTTTTGGGATAGCAACAATGGCAACCCGCTGAAATGTCCCATAGTGGTATTACACTTGAGTCCAGGCAAGAAGCAGCTGGTCATTAGGCTCGGGGTATCAGAGCCATGTCTTTCCTCGATGTTAGAAACGATATGAGTTTTTGTTCTAGGGGAAAGCAGTGATAGTTGAATGGCTATTTGGGGGTTCATGGGGTGCCTGTTCCTCTTTTTTATGGCCTTACATCCCTGGAGAACCAGTCAGAACATGTAGAATACATTTTAACTGTGATAATTGTCTTTTTCTGTTGCTTATAATAGAATACCTGAAACTGTGTAATTTATAACAAACAAAATTTATTCCTTACATTTTAAGAAGCTGGGAAGTCCAAGGTCCAGGGGGTACTTCTGGTGAAGGCCTTCTTTCTGGTGGGGACTCTGCAAGGTCCCAAGGTGGCTCGGGGGATCACATGGGGAGGGGGCTGAGGTGCTAGCTCAGGCCTCTCTTCCTGTTCTTATAAAGCAGCCAGTCCCACTCCCGAGATAATTTGTTAATCCATTAATACATGAATGGATCAATCCATTCACGAGGACAGAGCCCACACGACCTAATAAACTCTTAAAGGCCCCACCTTTCAATACTGCCACATTGGAGATAAGTTTCAACATGAGTTTTGGAGGGGACAAACATTGAAACCGTAGCAATATTTAAGTTTATGCTCTTATGAAATAAAAGCAATATTTTTGCAGCCTTATGTACCTGGAGTACTACATTTGTCTTGGTTCTAGCTTTGCAGATTGCAGGATCTCGAGATGTTCATTGGAACAGCTCAAAGTTTCCACTGAAGGCTTAGGCCTCACCTGGTCCTTGAGGGTTTCTGTAACAGAGTGTGAGAGAAACTACTGAGAGAGAGAGAGAGAGAGAGAGAGAGGGAGGGAGAGAGAGAGGGAGGGAGGGAGGAAGGGAGGAGGAGTTGTTGGCTTTGCTCTATAGCATCTGCTTAGCTGAAGAGCCTTAGAAGCTGGACTCTGGTCTGCCCGCTTTCAGGAACACCATTCCTCACCAGCAGGGATGACATGTTGACCCTATTATTTGTGGAGGAATTAGAAAACAATCTTTTGGTGGTGTTAGGCAGAGAGCTGATGAAGCCAAAGCCTCTGGCACCTAATCCAGGGAAGATGTTAATAGCACCTGCAGGATGAGCACGTGTTCTGCCACCTGCTAAACAAGCCCTAGGGTGCTTATCAGCATCTTGGGTTGTTGCCCAGACCACCTCCTTGCTTGGGCATAAGAGCAGACCAGAAGAGCTTGTTGACTGGATGAAATTATGATAACTGTGCTGTGGCTGGAGGGAGGAATCCAGGCCGTTATCCACAACTGCAGCCGAAGAAACGGGGTCGAAGCTGACCTGCCAAAGCGAGTCGTGACCCAAGAGCTAGGGCTGTAGCCCATGGGTGGTCCCTCTTGCCGTTTCCAGCTTCCTCCCCCAGAGGGGCTGGTGTTGGGGTTCTTTATTTCTCATAACCTCCTTGAGGGCACAGGCTTTGGTTTTTGCCTTCTCTGGATGAGGTCTCCCACGTCAGAGTTGCTGTAATGAAAATGATTAGCAACAACACGGCAGCACAGAAGGAAGCCCACTGCTAACAGTAACTGCTGATGATGCTGTCTTCTAGAGAACCACCCTAGTGACTGGACAGCTGGCCTGGTGCAATGCTGATGATAAAAACCCATCCCTGCTGTTGTCGGTCATGAGGAGGGTTTCCTTGTCTAGATAGAGGAACTGAAACCCACAGTCCAGCCCAAAGTGTGCCCAAAGCAGTCACTGGTATACAATACTCTCTTGTGTGGGGAGCAGGACTAATGTCCTTGAGTTACTTGAGGTGACTCCTCATTGGTCAAGGAATGTGCTAGTATTTTCAGCAAATCTTGAGTCTGACGAAACATTTGACTGAACTGGCTCCCAGGTTCAGAACAAACCAACAGCACTCATGACGTCTATTTATGGCAATCAGGTGGAGTCAGGAGAGGGAATGCGTCTTGTACTCCTATCTGTATCAGCAATAACTCTGACCTGTGGGAGGTGGTCGCGTCCTGTCTCCCGAGTCGTGGGGTTGTGATCAGGCAGGCCCTACTGCTCGTGCATTCGGGTGGGGCCTTCTCACCACTTTGAGACAAGCGTATGCAGGTGGTTCCCGGACCTTCCCCCTTTCATCAGCATCCTCCAACCCTCCCTGTGACTGCTCTCATTTATGCTCCCTAGTGATCCAGAGGTCTGGTCCCAAGTGGCTAAAAGAAAGGTTCATAAGCCTTTCTAGAAACTCATCAATAATCCATGGATTACATTGAATTCATCCCTACTAAAAACATCCATAGAAATTCAGACTTAGTAACTCCCTTCCTGAATGTCTTTCTAAGGCCCCAAGTGACTAGGTGGTCCGTAGACAATGCCTTCCACAGCAAAGTGCTTCTGGGGGGTGGGAGCCCGCTGACCTTCCCTGGTATCCCGGCTGTAGGGACTGTTTGGAACATGGGGTCTCCTTTTGAGAAGGTGCTTAGTATTTAGCACTCACAAAAAGGTCACAGGTTCAAGAAAATTTTGGAGGGCATTCAGGGGAAAGAGAAGCGGCAGAGATGGAGACACCTGGTCAGGGTGGCCAGAGCGTCGTAGGGGGAAATGCACTCCACAGCCAGGGGGAGAAGATGCAAGTTGTGGGGGAGGAAGGGAGCAACACAGATGGAAAAGACACTGTCCAGATCAGCTTCCTGACTCAAGAGAAGGGACTGAATTCAAGAGGAGAAGCAGGGAGCTAGGACTGGATGCTGAGATGTGCCACTGAAATCGTTTGAAGTCAATGAAAACCGGACACCCGTAGACATGACTTTGGTTTCCTGATAGGAGAAACAATGCCAGTCATTGTTTTTAAGGACTTTACTATTTTGGGAAGGAAGTTTCCCATGTGAGGTTAGATTTAGTTTTTTCCCTTCTGAAACACATTTTCTTCATGATTTCTACTTAATTCAGAATTTCTGGCTTTGTAACAACTTAAGCTGGTTGATCTAGAATGCAGGATACTAAAAAAAAAGAAGGAAAGAAAGAAAGAGAGAAAGAAATCCTACAAAACTCCCAACCTGAAGTGTTTCTGCACGTAAGCAAGGAATTCTCACTGCTGTACGAGGGAGCTGCAGAGTTGGCTGGACCCCTCAGGGGCCACAAGTCCACTGGCCATGATATTTCAATGAACTATGGAACAAAAGAGTGACCTGCTGTTCCACCATTATGCCTCTAGTCCTTAGGTCTTGAAGGGAGATAGTATTCATTCATTCTACAAATATTTATTTAGGATTTATTATTTGTAAGGTGAGTGGTGAGCACAATGGTCGGCAGGCACAGACAATAATCAAGCAAACAAAGAGTAATTAAGAATGCTGATTTTGGAATTAAGTACTTCTGAGTTGAAATCATGGTTCTGCTTCTTAACAGTCATGTGACCTTGAGCAAGGCCCTTAAATTTGTAGAGCCTCCATTTCCTCACCAATGAAAGGGGAATTAAAAATGCCTGCTCTGTGGATATTGTGAGGATTAAAGGTGATAAGTTAAGTGGTGCGTAGCATACAATACCCAGCACAGAGCTGCTGCTATTCTTGTTAAAGATGTTTTGGAATGTTAGAGTGCCCCTGTATCATTGAAACACCCTTGTTGGGGTAATATCATAAGATATATCACTGAAGATTTTAGATAGAACTGTCAGACAACTCAGAAAAGTAATAGGGTTTGTGACAAGCCCTTGAGAGCTTGGGGAGAGCCAGGCAGCTGAGGCCTTAGGACAGAGCAGCGGTGGACAGATTAGGGACATGAAGCCATAAACATGACCTGGAGCCAGGTCAACACACTGCCTCTGGTGAGCTCTCTTCTATGGTTTGATGTAGGGTAAGGAACTCCTGTGCCCTTGGGGTTTCTCGCCCAAACCAGCTTCCCTCATTCTTGCTTTCTCCCCAGTTTTTCCTTGGTTCTTGAGCCCCATGTATGTGTGATGCACCATAATGGGTCACCTGTGGGCATAATCTCTAGCTAATAGGCAACTGATCCATCTGGGAAGCTTGTGTTCTTCCTCTTCTTCTCTTGCGTATTTTCAGAAACACAATAAGTGTAACAGAAAAAATGGCTTGAAAAAACAGCAAAAATGTTTTATATCTCCTTCAAACATCCCCCACTCCTTTTGGAGAACTAGGACCTACATCCCTGCCTCAGGCCAGTGGTCGGGAGGGGCAGGGGAATGTCTTTTGTTCTTTGTGCCACAGGAGATGGCTCAAGGAAATTGTCTGGGCAGAGGTCATGAGATTGTCTTAGCCAAAGATGGGATTGATCAGAATCTTTAAAAGCTCTGTACTTCTGCTCAGAAGGAGGACTTTGGTACTTTGAGATGGGAGTCCGCCAACCTCCTCTTTGCCAGCAAATTGATAAACTCTTGCCTTCTGCTCAAACCACTTGTCCTCATTCTTCTGTTGCAGCCTCAGGGACAAGTGCCGAGCTTTTGATAACATACACACGTCAAAAATGACTTTCTTGACTTCTAGCAAGAAAGAGACTTTCTAGACTTCTAGTGGACTGACCATTGCCATGTTTGTCCTGGCAAACTGGACTTGGAGCAGACATGTGAACATTTGCCTTCAGACTTCAACCTCTAGGTCCTGGCCTGTTCGTAATTTAATGAAAACGGTATTGGTTTGTTGTGAAAATATAGACTATGTGAATGTTTACTTGCGAGACAGAGAAATTAACCAACCAGCTCACAGGCTCTTGAACAATGATGTCCCACATTCGCTCTCCTGTGTTCCTGGGACAGCAAGCCCTTCACGGAGCTGGCTCCATTTCCTCCCATTGGCACCTCCGAGGAATAGCTTGTTGGTGGCTGTTTTTAAGGATTCTCTGAGGGACTTTGGCCATTGTCCTTCCAGCAGTTTTACCCACTGCTTCTTAATAATATTTTAGGTAAAAAACAAATAAAACAAGTAATCATTATGAAAAACAGAAAATACAGATAAGCAAAACGAATAAGAAAAACAAAAACCAAAACCCAGAAACTTACCAAAAATCCCACTGTACCTTTTCTTTTTTCTTTTTTTTCATTTGTAACTCACATCATTTTATTTAGTTCTCCAGCAGTCCTGTGAGGTCCATTCCCGTTTCACAAATAAACATATTGAGAGAGATTGTGACAAAATTAAAGTTATTAAGTCATCTCTGCCACCATCCTATT
This sequence comes from Daubentonia madagascariensis, assembly GCA_023783475.1. Lineage (NCBI taxonomy): Eukaryota > Metazoa > Chordata > Mammalia > Primates > Daubentoniidae > Daubentonia > Daubentonia madagascariensis. The sequence continues at coordinate 3,867 of JAKFHU010001717.1, read as the reverse complement.
TATGTGGATATCTCTTTATGAGAGGGGAAGTTGAGGAACAGGAAAACACTAAGCACATAATACAATAGCAGATGTGCATGAACTGAAGTGCTGGGCTGTGGTTTGTCAGTGCAGGCAAAAGGCCTTTGCATAATTTGCAAAACAAGGACACCTATACCCCAATTTGTGGAAAAGACATATTAGGTTATAAGAGTTTAATATGTGTTAAACACATTGAGTTCTTGGATGAAAACGTAGTAGATAAATCTAAGACACTGTTACAGATGGTAACAATAGTATGAACAGATTAATAAGTTTTACTTTCATGCAGTTCCTATGTGAAATGATACTGCTCAAAGTACTTGATAAACATTATCTAATTAAAACAGCAGTCTGTGAGAGTAAAGATATCAGACAAAGATTGTTTAGCTCTTAAATTTATCTTTATTTTTTTTCCCCTTTTTAAATTTTAAAATGTTACAAGGGTACAAATGTTTTTGGTTACATGTATCAATTTTGTTATGCTTGAGTCAGGGTTAGAAGTGTGCCCATCACCCAGATAGTGCTTATTGTACCGGTTAGGTAGGTTTTCACCCATCCCCTTTTCTCCCCGCCCTCCTGCTTGATTTCCACTGAGTTTTACTTCTCTCTGTGCACATGTATGCACATTGGTCAGTTCCAATTTAATAGCAAGTACATGTGGTGTTTACCTTTCCATTCTTTAGATGCTTCACTTAGGATAATGGTCTCCAGTTCCATCCAAATTGTTGCAAAAGGCATTAATTCATCCTTTTTCATGGCCAAGTAGTATTCTATAGTATACATATACCACATTTTATTAATCCACGCATGGATTGATGGGCACTTGGGTTGATTCCACATCTTTGCAGTTGTGAATTGTGCTGCAATAAACATTTGAGTGCAGGTGTCTTTTTGATAAAATGACTTCTTTTCCTTTGGGTAAATACCCAGTAATGGGATTGCTGGAATGGTAGGTCTACTTTTAGTTCTTTGTGGAATCTCCATACTGTTTTCCATAGAGGTTGTACTAATTTGCAGTCCCACCAACAGTGTATAAGCATTCCTCTCTCTTTGCATCCATGCCAGCATCTATTGTTTTTGGACTTTTTGATAAAAGCCATTCTAACTGGGGTAAGGTGATACCTCATCGTGGTTTTAATTTGCATTTTCCTGATAATTAGTGACTTTGAGCATTTTTTCATATGTTTATTAGCCATTTGTCTATCTTCTTTTGAAAACCTTTTGTTCATGTCTTTTGGCCACTTTTTAATGGGGTTGTTTGTTTTTTCCTTGCTGATTTGCTTGAGTTCTTTTAGATTTTTATTAGCTCTTTATCGGATGTATAGCTTGTGAATATTTTCTCCCAATCTGTAGGTTGTCTATTTGCTCTGTTGATTATTTCCTTAGCTGTTCAGAAGCTTTTTAATTTAACCAAGTCCCATTTATTTATTTTTCTTGTTGCTGTGATTGCCATTGAGGTCTTCTCCATAAATTCTTTGCTTAAATTTGTTTTTAAATTGGTGAACAATTTTTCCCCACAGTTGCTGTAACATCCAATTTGGACAGCCTTTGCTCAGTTCATCAGTTTGCTCACCAGTGTCCTCACACACCATTTATTTTTGCTTCTGGCATTTGCTCTTGCTGTTCATGACACCTGAAGTGTCCTTCCTCCTGATTTCTGCCTATCTAAATGTTATCTATCCTGCAAAGTTCAGTCCAAATCCTTTCTGCTCTATAAGTTATTCCAATGCATCCCTCTCTGCACTCATTTTGTACTTAAAGTTAATATTACACAGTTTAAAATTTAAGTGCCTTCTAATTGATTGAAATATGTCACCTTGATCTCCTGAATTGGATTGCCATTGCTTGTTCTGAATTCTGAACACTTACTTGATCTGGAGGAATAGAATGAGGAGCACAGGAGGGCTAAGCTAGGTTGCTCAGACAACAGTAAGAATACAGAGAGGAGCCTGGAGGTGGAGAGGAGACTTAGTTCAGCACTCAGCACTGAGCACTTAGCTCAGAGTCACAGTGGGCCTGGATGTTCAAAGACGCAGAAGTCCTTCATCGTTGCCAATCACTGAGCTATGGCTTTCCCAAAGACTGCAGTTCTCTGACTCTGACCTCGGGGCTAATCAGAGACAGTGGGAGGAACCCCTCCTCTGGGGCGAGGTTGAAGCGGCCCCTGCTATATTGGAGATGGGAGGCTGTGGTTCTTTTGGGGCAGTGGAAGTGAAGTGCCTGAGGATGAGAAGGATGGTGCAGTCCTGTTCTGCCTATGGCTGCAAGAACCATAGGGCCTTACACAACTGCACTTCTTTTTGGTCTCATGGAACCAGTAGTCAACTGGGAACATACTGCTCACTTATGTGCCAAGCACTGTGTGCACTTTGCTGTGTATTGTGGTACTTGATCATCCCTATTTCACAGCCGAGTAAACTGAAGCTTAGAGAGGTTATGGAACTTGCCCAGGGGCACAGGGCTAGTAGGTGAGGAAGCAAGAATTTGATCTCAGGAGGAGAAATTCCAGACAAACCAAACCACTGGGTTGTACCAGACCCTAGTACGGCGGGTTAGCAGTCATTAAGAGAACTGCAGGAGGACCTCAGTGAAAGGTTTATGCTAAACTATCAAGAGAAGACACCCTTCCCAAGGGCCCCAGGCCGGAGGTCATTTCCCAACACACAGTCCCTACCCTCATCTACTGCTTCCACGTAAACTTTCTCCAAAGCACTTCCTGTATTCTGTGACCCTCCTTTGAGTTTTGGGGGAAATTTTATCTTCTCCCTTCCAGCGGCTCCTGGTGCCGGTGGGGGGTGGTAGGGAATGGAGACTACTCAGATTCTTACCCACCCCCCCAGATTTGTGGAATGTGTAATGCAAAGGGAGTGATACATTTTTGTGAAAATATGAGTGTTCTTTTCCTTTGTGTGTTCCCTTTACTGGGACATGTCCTCTCTACAGCCAGGGATGTTGTTGTCTCACAGACAACCAGGATTTTAACAACAGGAATACAAAGAGAAAAAAGAATCAGGGTTCAGCATTAGACTTCCCAAATAGAATTTCTGAGTCCACAATGGTCCTGAAAGCCAGGATTGAAGAGAGAGGAAAAGGTTTTCTAAATTGCAGGAGCCAATCTGAAAACCTTTCTTATGAACCTAGAGGTCAATGTCGTTAAAGAATTAAGTGTCCATGACCTGGTGGAGTTAAAGGAAGAGGGTAGAAGGATCCCCAAGACTGGGACGGGGACAGGGGTTTCTGCGAGAGGCTGAGAGCGATAGCCTGCTTGCACTCATGCCTTGGGTGGCTGGGCTTACAGTGCATGGGCTCTGGAAGATTCCCGTGCAGGCTTGGCATGGAGGGTGGGGAGGCAGGTCAGACATCTCGGGGTGATGGAAGGCAGCAAGCACAGAGTTCTCAGAGGTCCCCGGGACCCTTTACACAGCCATGGGGAGGTGGAGTAGCTCCCCAAAGAATGAAAGAGACTGGATTTTTCATGGGTGGGGTCCAAGCCAGATTTACTTTAAGAAGAATAAAAGAATACGACAGTTCTGTAAAGTGTGGTAAAGTAATTAAGCCCAAGGGCAGGGTTACAGCATGGATGAAACAAAGGGGCTAATTAGTTTCCAGAAAATGGCAGGAAGTGGCACAATTTGATGAAGTCTGGAGAATTCAAGTTCACAATTTCTCCTTAGGCCTGTCCTGTGATTCCAGTGGCCACAACTTAACATCCAGTTCTACTCAGGCACTAACAAGGATAAAGGCTGGCAAACATAGAAAAGAAAATGCCAGAGTCTCTTTGATGAGTTAGCCTCTTTCACCCACCAGCCATGTGCACGCAGCCTCGGGGTCTTGCTTCCTGGCAGG